>QLOS01000224.1:0-25333 GCA_003313725.1 Russula sp. MG48 | reverse complement strand
TGCCCTCGCACGTGCTCGCTCTCGCCACACGCCTAGTTGCACAAGTCGTGCCCACGGCCCCTCAAGCCGTAACACTGATGGACTACGTACCCCATGGTGACATGTCTCTGTCCCATGTCCCCTGGCATCCTACACCACCGTCAGATGAACCGCCCCCATCCCCTCCACCTATCAACCCGCCACCATCTTTCGAAACCCAGCCCAACAAGCTTGGGGTGTTTCGCCGATACCCGCACCTTCCCTCATGGCATCCCGAAGGTGGCCAGTCACTCGACAGCGTATGTGACGCCTCCACTTTAGCCACCCCCCCTCCACCTCCTATCAACCCAAGGGCCGTGCACGAACTGAACCTCGATTCTGAGCCCTCGCCCCACGAGCCGTTCTCAAGCCGTACCACGGCCATCCTCATGGAGTGTTATCACGACGGGTCTGGAAAGAAATCAGCCGCGCATCTCAACTCCATGGCAAAGGTGTCACGCCCACCGAGTGAGCGTACCTCCACAGGCGAAGGAGGGGGCGTAGGCGATGCTGGTGACTGAGCTCTCGAAGGTAAGAGGTCTGTATACCTCTCCCGTGCAGGCGTGCTCTTGTGACGTCTGATAGTAAGCTTTCCCTTGCCTTTGAGCATACGCTAGTGCTCTACAAGGGGACGCGCGAAGTCTGGCAATCGACCAGAGGAACTGTGGTTCACAAGTGAAGGAAGGGGGGCCGTTCACAGACTGAGATTACAAGAGAACAGACTTAGGGTCTGTCCTAAGCATACAACGCGATATAAGTACATGCAGAAATGACTCATAGGGAGTCAGGACGAGTCATGGTGTCCCTAGGACACCGCTACTAGTACAGAGTCACAGGGAGTCAGCAGGAGTCATCGTAGTACATGAGTCACTAGGTGCCAAGGCAGCGCATGCGCAGAGGCGTGCAAATGTAGCACTAGTGGCTGCACGTCGGTCCCGACGGCCCGTCAGGCTGGGTGGTAAGTACATGGAACGAGATGGGAAGGTGCACGCAGAGTCACGGGCCATAGGGGCCCGGCAGTCCATAGGCATAGCGCGAGAGGGAGGCAGGTAGTAAAATGAAAAGAAAATGGAGCGTACAGTGAAGCGGGAGCGTAACATCACCCCTCTCCTACAGTCCGCGACTGCCCTCAGTTGCTACCTTGGTCAGTCCAGTCATAGGCGTCCATGGCGTCCACGTCATACTCCGCTTTGAGGCAGGAGCCCTCCTGAGCAATGCGTTCTAAGAGGGAGCGCGAGGAAGGAGGGGGGCGTCCAAAGATGCACTGGGAGAGGGTCCATGGCTCCGGGCATTGCGTGTTGCCACGCCCTGCCTTGGCCAGGGCCTCACGCAGCGCAGGGGAGGGACAATAGGAAAGGACTTGGTCGTCTGGGGTGTCCAGCGGGGCGTGGACGGTGGTGAGGTAGGGGAAGATGACGTTGTAGGTGTCTGCATTGGAGAGGCGTACCATGCTTTGATGACGCTGGTCCTTGTAGTAGTTGAGCCTCCTCTGGTGCCACTTGAGGAGGCGTTGCGCCTCAGCCAGCCGCCGCTTTTCTGTCTCTATGTCAATTGCATGGGAGTCCATCCCCATTTCTGCCGTGCACAGGCGCTCAACTTCCCCAATGAGGTACGGGTCCCCTACCGCCTTGAGGGCATTGTCCACATGGTGCCAGAAGGAGCCAGTGTCCCCTCCTTCATCTGAGAAGATGGAGACTTGCCTCTGCGTGAGGCGGGGGAGTGGGTGCAGTGCGTGATGGGGTGCTGGTCATGCGTGGAGGGGGTAGGTAAATATGACCCTGCCTCATCCCATGGTGGCTAGGATGACTGGGTCCTTGGCCCCAAACATGAAGGCGACGTACTTGGGGGTGACCAAGGCACCAGATCCATCCTGGATCTTCTGGGCATAGTAGTAGGTGCTGCAGGGGTGGTTGAGGCGGTAGGGGTGTCCAGGGTGGTCCTGTTCTTCTGCTCCCTCTGCGATGCCCTCAACGTCGATAGATGCGAGGGGGCTCCACTCATCTGGGACATTAGCGGGGTTCCAGGAAGGCGTGGCTGGGGCAGAGTCTCCTTCCACGAGGCTGCGGAGTGAGGACATGGCGTCAATAACGGTGCCATGCACGTCTTCATCCTCCAGGGTGTCGATGATCTCTGCCACCGTTGCATTGAGGTGGCGGATGACTTCCTCTCCTGTGGTTACCCCACGCATATCAATGGCGAAGGAGGGCCCCTCTTCGTCGCTTCCAGAGACAGGATTGCCCATGGCATCTGTGAGTAGCAGGCCTGAGATGTGTGTGGTGGTGGAGTGGCCAAGGGGTGCGTATGGAGAGTCATCTGCGTAGGAAGTGGTGTCTGGGTTGGTGGCAAGGGTCTCTAGTGTGTCGACAGGGGGGAGTTTGATGTCTGTCATGGGGGAGCCTGGAGGGGGCTCCAAGGCGGGGATGGGTTGGTCTACTGCGCTCAGGAACTCACTATAGTCCCCCTTATAGATGGGGGAGCCTGGCGTGGAGGATGCCACAGACGAGGAAGACATGTAAGCAGGACGAGGGTGACGAGGGTGACAGGCAGCAGCAAGCGTAGTGGCACGATTAAAGTGTTGTGGAGACGAGGAAGTGCGAAAGATGTTAGGGTGGATTGAAGCCACAGCTGCGAGGAATGGATGGGGGTAGACAGAGAAAGATTGGGGGTGTTTCTTCGCGGTTTTATAGGCTGTCTTGTTACGTGCCATTTCAGGCCAGAAACCTTCCTGCGTCAGCTTTCTGGCTGGGTTTCTAAGCAGCTTACTATTAGGGTAATTGGGGAGCTGCGTAGGAGGATAGTCGGGGAGTTGCGTGGGGGGCGAGAACGTCGGTAGGCTTCCTCTGCTGGACGTGGCAATGAACGTGGCAAGCGTTGTCTCTGACTCTGATTCTGGTGTAGGAGGAAGCGACCCTGACAATGCTGCTTGATGCGCGTGGCTGGTAGAGGTGCACGACGAGTCTGGCACCAATTCTGGACTTCTGGTGGCCGCTGACGATGCTGTTGGAGACGTGCACGAAGGACTCGGCGCACAAAGTCCACTTGGAGGTTTCTGTGTCCTGTCTGGTCGTGCTCTCGAGTTTGTGAGGGTGGAAATGAGGCGCGCGTGTCCCTCCCTTCCGTGTATTACCCCCCTCTTAGGTCTCGCATCGCCTCGATGCATCTTGGTTCTTTGATGGAACTCCCTGATGAGGTCTGGAGCGTGCACTCCTGTGGCTGGTTCCCATGTGTTGTCAGCGTGTGGGTAGTTTTTCCACTTGATCAGGAACTGGTGTTCGCGCTTTCTACCCCAGTGGCGCTCCCCCATAATGCGTTCTACTTCCCATTCTGGTGCGCCTCCAATGATATCTGGTGGGGGGCGAGTGTAATTGGGCCCATGGGCGTCTGTTTCTTGGTAAGGCGTCAGGAGATCCACATGAAACACATTATGAATCGTCCATGATGGTGGCAATTCCACTTGGTAAGCCACCAGTGAGATGACAGATGTGATTTTGAATGGTCCGAAGCGTTTGGGCGCCAGCTTACTAGAGGGATAATAGGTTTTGATGTGGTGTCCTTCTAACCAGACTCTTTGTCCTTTTTGGAATCGAGGTACTGTTGTCTTAGGTGGCGCATTCAGAAGTCTCTGTGCGCGCTTTCTGGCATCTAGGATATGTGTGAGGTGGTCTTGCACTGCTGGTGGGTGCGTAGGGTCATTGTCAATCGTACACTGAGGTTGGTAGCCGAAGAGGAGTTCATGTGCGGTGAGTTTTGTGCGATCGTGTGGCCAAGAGTTGTACACAAATTCTGCCATGGGGAGGTAGTATGCCCATTGGTCTTGTTGGTCTGGAACCCAGAGGCGCAGGTACTGTTCTACTTGTTGATTGGCGCGTTCACTCTGCCCATCTGTCCTGGGGTGGAAGGCGGTGCTGATATTTTGTTTGGCATGTATGCTCTGGGCCAGTGTGCACGCAAAGTGTGATGTGAATCTGGGGTCGCGATCGGAGATGATTCGCCTGGGGAGTCTGAACCATGGGAGGATGTGGCGGAAGTATAGTGCAGCCACTCCCTCTCCTGTGATTGTGGTTGAGCATGGAAGGAATCGTGCTGCTTTTGAGCAGCCTTGGTCTACAATGGTGAGGATTGCATTGTGTCCCGCTGAGAGGGGGAGGTCTGTGATTAGGTCCATGGAAATGCTTTGGAATGGCCCTTCTTCCGCAGGGACGTCAATTGGAAAGAGGGCTGCCTTTGCTTGTGTGGTGCGTGCTTTGGTTTCTTGGCATTTGGTGCACCCCTGCACGTATTCTTTTGTGAATCGTTCAAGTTCTTTCCCCCCTCCATAGTGTCTTCACAGGAGTGCGAGCGTGTTCTTGACACCTGGGTGTCCTGCGAGGGGGTGGTCATGGTACCTCTGGAGGATCTGCCTTCGCTCGGCCAATTCCTCAGGGAAGGCAGCAAACTGTAGAGCTGCAACGCGTTCTGGTGGGAACAGGGTGATGTTTTCATTGTCGTGTTCTCCTTTATCCCCTGGGGGGCATGATAGGAAGTCTGCGGGGATGTGTTGCTTGCCTGGGACGTGCACCAGTTGGTAATCATACTCCTGGAGTTCTGGTGACCATCTAGCTTGACGGCGGTTGAGGTTCTGAGGTCGTAAGAAGTACTGTAAGTTGCAGTGATCTGTGCGTATGATGACCTTGTGCATGCTTCCTGCTAGGTAGGCCCTCCATGTGCGCAGTGCATCCAGGACTGCAAAGGCTTCTCGGTCCGCCACATCCCAGTTGCGTTGGGTGGCATCGAAGGTTTTTGAGTGGAATGCGACTGGGTGGAGGTGTCCCTGCTCGTCCTTTTGCTGCAGCACTGCCCCTAAGGCGTGTTGTGATGCATCTGTGTCCACATAGAATGGTTTGGCAAAGTCTGGTTGCTTGAGGACCGGTGCTGAAGCTACCCGGTCTTTTAGTTCGTCGAAGGCGGCCTGTCGCGCTGTCGTCCACTCCCATGGGACATCCTTGTGTGTGAGTTCATTCATGGGGCATGCAATTTCACTAAATTTGGGGATCCAGCGTCGATAGAAGAGGCAGAATCCTATGAATGCACGGACGTCTCAGACATTCCTTGGAGTGGGCCATGTCAGGATCGCTTTGACTTTGACGGGGTCCATTCTGAGGCGGTCCTTCTCCAGTATGATGCCCAGGTATTCCACCGTCGTGACTTCAAACAGGCACTTCTCTGGTCGTAGGTAGAGGTCGTGCTTGAGGAGGATCTCCAGGACTTGGGTAGTGACACGGTGGTGCAGGGGGTAGTCTAGGGGTGTGTGCACGAGAATATCGTCCATGTACACTGTAACGTAGCCACCGTCGATGAGTTCCTTGAAGATTTGGTTCATCATGGTCTGAAAGGTCGCTGGGGAGTTGGTGAGGCCGAAGAACATGACCATTGGTTCGAACAGTCCTAGGTTCATCTTGAAGGCTGCCTTCCATTGGTCTCCTTCGCGTATGCAGATGTTGTTGTAGCCCCATCTGATGTCCATCTTTGTGAATAGTGCATGTCCCCTCACGCGGTTGATTAGTTCTGGGATCTGTGGCAGTGGGTAGCGATTGCGGATAGTGACAGCATTTAGTTTCCAATAATCAATGACCAGGCACAGGTCCCCATTCTTTTTCTTAACATAGAAGACTGGGAAACCATATCTGGAGTCTGAGGGGCAGATCAAGCCGAGGCCCTCGTTCTCCTTGACAAATTCTCATTGTGCGGCCTGCTCCCTGGGGTTGAGTGGGTAGATCTTGCAGTCCATGGTGTCCGGGGCGTCGGGTTTGAGGTCAATGGCGTGGTCCCAGGGTCGTGATTCGGGGAAGCGTTGCGCTGCTTGCTCGCTGAACACCTTGCTGAAGTGGTGGTAGTGGGCCGGTACTATCTGGTCCCATGTCCTCCTTTCCTTTGATTGTGCTTCTTCGGCGATGCGTTGGGAGACAGTGGCCTTGCAGAGGCGCATGATGAGTTCGTCTCCTGGTTCTAAGAGGGGCTGGCATGACGGGAGGTCCACTCGTAGTCCTGCAACTTGTACTGGTGGTGTAGGCTGGAGCAGCGATGCTTCCAGTGTGCGAAGGGCAATGCTTTGATCGATGCTTCCCTTCGTCCAATCAATGTGGGGGTTTACCACGGCGAGCCATGGGTAGCCTAGTATGAGGTCGTCTCCTCCTAGCTCTGCGATGTAAAAGCGGTGGATGTGGCTCTTTTTGCCAGTGATTACTTCCAATTCAGTGAACCTGGTGAGTTCCCCGATGCTGTTCTTGCTTCCATCTGCATTTCGCAGTTTTCTGGGGTGTTTGAGGGGTAGTGTGGCGATTCTGTTCCTTCTGATAAAGGTTGGGCTGACGAAGTTTTCTGTTGCCCCACTGTCAATGAAGACAGGGAGCTCGGCCTTGGCAGTCGAGGTGTGTAACTGAGCTGGGATACGCAATGATTTGATTCTTGGTAGATACACATCACGACAGAACATGGCCCAAATACTGGCCGACGTATTCAGGCGTTTAGAAAACCCTGGCCCTCCCACATCTGGCCCATCTGACCGTACTGCTCGTCACTGAGGGCGGCCATAGCTTTGAGAATTTCTTCTGGGCCCATCATCCCTTGAGGGACGGAGAGTGCAGGCGTAGCAACGTCTCCTGGGTCCTCTTCTTCGTCTTCCTGCGCTGCTTGTGCTTTGGCAGCGCATGGGCGGTTCCCCTGTGTCTTCCTTTGGGGGCATTGGCGTGCCAGGTGACCCTGTTTCTTGCACTGGTAGCAGCGTCCTTCCTTCTGGAGATGGGCCTTCTCTGTATCGCTGAGCATGGCCCTGAGGCAGTCCACTTCCATCGGGACTGGTCCCATTTGACTTGGGCGGAGCGGCTGCTGGTGGTGCTGTGTCTGCTGCTGCTGGGGGCGAGGGCCTCGTGTAGGGAAAGGGAAGAAGGGGCGAGGGGTCCGCTGGGCTCCTGCGAAGGGGTTCTGCTGCTTTTGTTGAGCTAGAATACCTTGTTCAATCTGCCAGTGGACGTGGTTGGTGCGCGCTGCATGCTTCCACTCTTCCCAGGTCATGGGTACGGGCCTCTCCTTGAGGCAGGCCCTGAGGAGTCCGGGGTTGAGGCCCTTCCAGAAGTACCACACAACAGCGGTATTGTTGGGTTCGAGGTTCCCCCTTTCAGCGAGTTCTTCGAACCTTACGATGTAGCTATCAACGCCTTCTCCTGGCTGCATCTTGATCGCCATCAGCTCCTGCTGCACCCTCTGGGGGGTGGAGATGTCCGAGTAATCGAGGAGGAATCTGGTCCTGAAGGACTCCCAGGGGTGATCATCCTGTATGAGGCCTCTGGAGACCTGTTGCAGCCATTTCATGCGTTGGCGTGCCCATCCATCCACGTGTGGCCCCCTGATGAGGGTGAGGGCATGCGCGACGTGGTTGTCTTCCTGTGCGATGGCCGCGGCATTTCTGTTCAAGAAGTGGTAGTTTTCGAGGTCTAGCATCCAGTGCCTGGCATGCTTTCGCCCTTCTTCGCCTCCTCTAAAGGGTTCTGGGGGCTGGCCAACTAGTTTTGCATCTGCACCTTGTGGCCCTGGGGCGCCCAGGTCAAATCCTGGAAATCCGGGTGGCTCTCCTCCTGGTGGCCCTGCTCCGAGTGGTCCTCCCCCAGGGTAACCTCCGCCTCCTCCTGGTGGTCCTCCGCCTCCTCCTGGTGGTCCTCCGCCTCCTCCTGGTGGTCCCCCACCTTCTCTGTCTCGCAGTAGATCAGGGCGGGGTTCTGCTGGGGCGAATGGGTTGACCCTGGCGATGTCTGCGTAGGATTGTCCGGCCACGAGGGCATAGCGTGCTGGAGCGATGGTTTGGGTGCTCATGACTTGTATTGGTTCTGGGTCTTCTTCGATAGGGCTTGGGTCCCTGACTTTTTGTCGTTCTGCGCCTTCTAGTGCTCCTCCTACCGCTGATGTAAAGGCAGTAGTGTCGTCCTCTGGGTCTTCTGGGTCTCGTGGTTCCCCTAGTAATGGGAAGCGTGTCTTGGCGTTCGCGTAAGCGAAGTGTTTGTTAGTCTTGCTGTCGTATGCAACTTCGTACCAGGCACCTGCTACATGGTGTATTGGGTACGCTGCGATCTTGGCCCATCCTGGGAGGATGGCGAGGAAGTAGTGCCCTGTCCACGGGATTGTTCCTTCAAAGTGTGACGATGACTCGTATCCTTCTTGGAGGAAGAGGACTCGCTGGTCTTCCTTCTTATCATCCTCTACACAGAGTGTAACTGTGAACGGCTTAAACTTGTGGTCTACTGGTGACTCCACGATGGTACTTGGGCCAGGGGCCTCTGGCTGACTGGGTAAGTCTGTTCTAATGTCACGCCCACCGAGTGAGCGTACCTCCACAGGCAAAGGAGGGGGCGTAGGTGATGCTGGTGACTGAGCTCTCGAAGGTAAGAGGTTTGTATACCTCTCGCGTGCAGGCGTGCTCTTGTGACGTCTGATAGTAAGCTTTCCCTTGCCTTTGAGCATACGCTAGTGCTCTACAAGGGGACGCGCGAAGTCTGGCAATCGACCAGAGGAACTGTGGTTCACAAGTGAAGGAAGGGGGGCCATTCACAGACTGAGATTACAAGAGAACAGACTTAGGGTCTGTCCTAAGCATACAACGTGATATAAGTACATGCAGAAATGACTCATAGGGAGTCAGGACGAGTCATGGTGTCCCTAGGACACCGCTACTAGTACAGAGTCACAGGGAGTCAGCAGGAGTGTCACGCCCACCGAGTGAGCGTACCTCCACAGGCGAAGGAGGGGGTGTAGGCGAAGCTGGTGACTGAGGACGCGAAGGCAAAAGGTCTGTATACCTATCACGTGCCGGTGTGCTCTTGTGATGTCTAAGAGAAAGCTTTCCCTTGCCTTTGAGCATATACTAGTGCTCCGCAAGGGGTGAGCAAAGTCTGGCAATTGACCCGAGGAACGATGGTTCACAAGCTGAGGGGGAGGCGAACAACTGGCTTGAGATTACAAGAGAACAGACTTAAGGTCTGTCCTGAGCGAACTGGGCAATATAAGTACATGAAGGCATGACTCATAGGGAGTCAGAACGAGTCATGGTGCCCCTAGGACACCGCTACTAGTACACAGTCATCCGGAGTCATTGTACAGTATGAGTCAGTAGGTGCCGAGGCAGCGCATGCGCAGAGGCGTGCAAATGTAGCACTAGTGGATGCGCGTCGGACCCGGCGGCCTGTCAGGCCGTGTGGTAAGCGTACAGAGCGAGATAGGAAGGCATGGGCGGAATCACGGGCCATAGGGGCCCGGCAGTCCATAGGCAACACGCAGAGAGCAGTAGGTAGTGGAAATGAAAAGAAATGAAGCGTACAGTGAAGCGGGAGCGTAACAAGGAGTCATCGTAGTACATGAGTCACTAGGTGCCGAGGCAGCGCATGCGCAGAGGCGTGCAAATGTAGCACTAGTGGCTGCACATCGGTCCCGACGGCCTGTCAGGCCGGGTGGTAAGTACATGGAACGAGATGGGAAGGTGCACGCAGAGTCACGGGCCATAGGGGCCCGGCAGTCCGTAGGCATAGCGCGAGAGGGAGGCAGGTAGTAAAATGAAAAGAAAATGGAGTGTACAGTGAAGCGGGAGCGTAACAAAAGGCCATGCATGATGACCCTGAGTTCGATCTCAATGCCTTAGCTAACTTTAGTGCCGAGAGGGAGAACGCTTTGCTCGATGCATTTCTGAAGCATGGGAGTGTTGACCACCCCTTTCGAAAGAATGATGGCTGGCATGAGGCAAGCGTTAAAATCCGCATCCCGGTGAGCAGCGTTCAATTCACGTCTGAAAGCGAAGCTCCAGAGATCCAAGTAGATGGACTCTACTACAGGCGGCTGATCGACATCATCACCGCCGTCTTTCAGGACGAAGCATCCAAGTCCTTCCATTTTAGCCCATTCAAACAGTACTGGATCCCCGACGACGACAACCCCGAGTACAAGCGTCTGTACTCGGAAATGTACACGTCGGACACCGCTCTTGATTGTCAAAGAGAGGTAGAAGCTTTACCTCACAAGGATGGAGATAACCTGGAGCGTGTCGTGATACCTCTCATGTGTTACGATCTATGGTACGCTTACTACGGCCCGGACTATCTATTTTTACCTACCATGACCCCTGCGATGACTGATGTGATCCGGCTTGGCAGCGCAGCCTGTGACCAGGCTGCACTCATACGATACTGCCCCGCGTTACTTGTGACTGATACTGATACGGCACAGCCTTCTGCTGTGCGCTCTACTTACGCTATTGGCTGACCCCTACAATGACTCACAGATGTGACCCTATGTCACATCTAGGCTGTACTGCATCGCTGTTGTGACTCAGATGGCAGTAGCACGTGACCCCTCCTGTAAAAGCCTATATAAGGGCTCTAGTTTACGCCAGTCAAGCCCTAAGCTTGACTTAGTTTTGCAATCGACTAAAGTCCTGAACCTCATCCCTGCTTCCTCTCTCAGATGTGGTCTAGCCCTCTGAGAAGTAGTAAGAACTCGCTTCGTCTCACACGCCTCTCTGAGTCGCTGCAAGACTCAGCTCTGGAATGCGTCCCTAGATATCATCCTTATCTAGATGCCTACCTACTTCGCGTTTACTCTAGGTCACTCACCATCCCCGCGGTCACGTGGGAAGGATCACGTTACCTTCGTGCTCAAGCAACTCGCACTCAGTCCCTTGCGCACAGGCACGTGCTCTCACATCATACTCACGTGACGCGTCTCGCACATAGTCTCGCATCGCACAAGTCGTGCTACCGGCCCGTCGAGCCGTAACATAAGTCAAGCTTCCTTCACCGTTGTGGATGGTGCGCCACCACATCAGAACTCACCTGAAAGAATATTATCCTAGACCACCCACGATCCGCACATTCCGGATACTAGCCTCCGCCAACGCTGTAGAATTCGTCCCAGGAGCAGCGAAACACGAAACTCGTCAAGAAAGACACGCGGGCTTACACGCATACTTCTGCAGAAGCCAGTACTGCCCATATCACGGCACACAGTAAAAGACTATACCTGGTATAGCAAAGAAGCCTGCACACTTCGCAGTAACACTGGAAGTCAACACATATGACGAATACCTCCGTTGCCTAGGACATCTCTACGAACGAAAATTCGTCCTTGATAGCTGGGGTCAACAGATCGACCAAGCAGCAGACCAACACGAACTCATTTGCCCTGTCACGTGTGTGACACGCCCCACAGAACTCCACTGATCCCTCCAAATCGAAGTAATAGTCTTCGACCAAGTATACAAAGAGTGGCAAGACGAGTTTGTAGCCCTTGAAGCAGCACTCGCCCTCTTGCTCCTGATCCAGCGCTCTGGAGAGACAATGCAGAACCCATAGATATCGCACACCAGCGGAAGCCGACCCCGACCAATTAGCAGAAGCCCTCGCCTGGACAGAAAGGCAACTCGCCAGGGCGCAAAACGACGTCGAAACGCATGCACGGATCTGTCAGTACACGTGCATAGGGGAGTACAGTGACGTCCACATACTCCTGGATCGCATCCTCCTAGAACTCCACGCATTCGCGCTAGAACTTGAAAACATTGTTAACGCCTACTTGTTACGGCTCGAGGGGCCGTGGGCACGACTTGTGCAACTAGGCGTGTGGCAAGAGTGAGCACGTGCGAGGGCGACGAGCACGTGGTCCTGAGCGAGACACTTCCGGTGGTCTCGATGACGCAAGAGTAAAGCAGACTCTTCGGAGTAGAACGGCTAAGTCACGGGCGCTTGTGACTTCAAGGTTCAAAGCTAAGTCGTTACAGCCGACTTAGAAAGGCGTGAGAGTGAAGCAGAGTAATGCGGAGCGAGCACCAAGGCAGAGGCAAGGCAGAAGGGCAGTGGGAGCGTCTTAAAGCGGCTAGCTCAAAGAGTCGAAGCAAGGTCAGGTCTCGATTACGAAACTAAGTCAAGCTTAAGGCTTGACTGGCGCAAAGGGGGCTCCTTATATAGGGAGCTACATGAGGTCACGTGCTAACTACTACCTGAGTCATAACGAGGGTAGTGAGTCAGTCCAAGATCCGGAGCTAAGTATAGTAGTGGAGCGATGGCCACATCGCTCCACATGAGTCACGCACGCTCCACAGGCGTCATATCGTACAGTAAGCAGATGGGAGTCAGTCCGAGTCACGTACGGAGTAAGGGTAAGCATATGGACGTAAGAACAGGAGAGAAGACGGTCCGCAGTCCGCGAGGGAGATCGTAACACTACTTCGAGGCAGCAGGTTTTCCCTTGTAGAAGGAAGAAAAGTAACCCTGGAGATAATCAGAGCTGACATCCGCGCAGATGCACTCACCAGAGTCCCTGTCAGAACCCAGGACGACCTCCCAGATTACATCAAAGGCGAAGCCTATTGGCGACGCAACCAACAGGACACCCATTGGTGTTACCACATCCGCCTCTTCACCGCAGTAGGAATCGTCGAGAGACCTATTGAATACATCAACGACGACTGGTATATCCTCGACTACAATCAAGGAAGTTACGTCACCAGCCTCGCGGAACTTCTCGATCGAGAAAACGTCAACGAAACAGGACTAGGCCACAGCTCCCTCAGGCCAGAATCACCAGATGCAATCGAGGTAGACCCTCCAAGTGCTAACGCATCCTCCTTCCAAAGCGCAGACGAAGGAGAAGAACCTACTCCAGGACCCAGCCAACAAATCATCACACCGATAGAAGAGTTCCTGAGTACAGGACTCCAGGACGTAGCAACGCTACAAGGAAGCAATCCGCTTCAACAAGAAACGGGCGCAACCCCGCATCTACTCCAGATTGCACATGCGGCAACGCAGCCGACAGCACCACCACCGATACTCCAGCCACCCAATCCACCAGCAATGGCCGCACCAGCGCCCGCTGCAGCGGCAGCACAGACCAATGGACGGCTCAAGGGAAAGGAGCCCACAACCTTCGAAGGCGACTGCGCCAAAAGCGAGGCCTTCCTCAGAGAGTTCAGACTCTATAGGATCCTGAATCGCGCTGACGAAAACATGACCAACCCATACGCCAGAGTCACGCTTGCCCTATCATTCATCAGAGGACCCCTCGTCGACGACTGGGGAGACGCGCAATCTGCTAGTCTCATAGAAAAGACCACCCGCGCAGTCAACAGGATTGCAGAAACCGATGAAGTCCTCTGGAACAACTTCGAGGCGGACTTTAACAGTCGCTTCACAGACACAGCCAAAGCCCAGAAAGCCTACAACAAGCTCATGGCTCTTCAGATGCAGGGCGACGACATCGATGGCTACATCGCGTCATTTAACCACTACGTACGCAGCTCGAACTGGACAATGGGCGACCAAGGGACCCTAGAAAGGTTCAAAAGGGGACTCCGCCGAGGAATCGCCCTCAGCGTCATGAACCGAGAAACCATCCCAACGACCATCGAGGACTGGCAAGAAGCAGCCAAAAAAGAAGTACTCAGGCGAGGCCAGATTGACGCAGAACTGGGGCCAGTGCCGCAGCGAGGACGCTTCATCCCGCACCCCACCTTCTTCAAAACACAGAGCAAGCCAGCCACGAAGCCAAGAAATGACGGCTACGCACCCATGGACGTAGACGCAGCGCAGATAAGCGTGCCGCCTCGAATGGGAGGACCCCTCACTGATGAAGAATGCCAACAACTTCGAAAAGAAAACAAGTGCTTCTATTGCAAGGCAGTAGGACACACGGCCAACAAGTGTCGCAAAAAGCAAGCTGCAAGACCACCGCGTACATCGCGGGTCGCAGAAATACAAAAGGAAGAGCTCGCGCCTAGCGACAGCGCAAGTCAGACCAGCTCCCAGACGGCAACTAGCGACGTTGTCACCCAGATACGCTCTATGACCACGGAAGAGCGAAGGGGAATCTATGACACCATACTTACTGAAGACTTGGATTTTTAAAGAAGCTCGATCTATTGGCCTGGGACCGAGCTTCACACATATGTACCATGTATGTGTCTCATCGAAATAGCGTTAATGTTGATATTCTCTTTTCGAGCACGAATGGGAAGGCCAAGGAAAAAGCCCTCATAGACAGCGGGGCAACGGACAACTTCATAGACCAGAAAACGGCGCGACAACTGCGCCTGATTCCCCACAAACTAAAGGAACCACGACTGCTCTACAATGTAGACGGCACCGAGAACCGCAGCGGGCGCGTGATAAGCTATTGCGACCTGCTCGTATCAAGAAACAAGAATGAAAGCATACAGCGCTTCTACATTGCCAATCTAGGATGGGACCGCATCATACTAGGATTCCCATGGCTGCAGCATTTCAATCCGCAGATTGACTGGTCAAAAGGACAGATTGGTGGCAACCCCTTTACCGCCAAGATCACCAGCAGGAGAGCCCCGGATCCCCCAAAGAACCTAATGAGGTACGCGCAGCTGCTAGGGGCCACGTTAAGAGCGCAACAGTGGGAGGAAGGAGACACGCTCGTCCTCAGAATTAACCGCACCAACATAGTGCAGGAATGGGCTATCAAGGCCCACCAGCAATGCACGGCGCCCACAGCACAGGACGTGCCCCCAGAGTACCAGCAACACTGGCGCGTATTCTCTGAAAAGGAAGCACAGCGATTCCCGCCGACGCGAGAAGATGATCATGCCATTACCCTGAAACCAGATGCACCGACAACCCTAGACTGCAAAGTCTACCCGCTCAACCCACAAGAGATGTTGGCAGCAGATAAGTGGATCCAGGAACACCTGGAGAAGGGATACATCCAGCTGTCCAAGTCACCCTACGCAGCGCCCTTCTTCTTCATCAAAAAGAAGGACGGCTCGCTAAGACCAGTGCAAGACTACCGAATGCTGAACAGCTGGACTATCCGTGACGTGTACCCGCTCCCAGACATCTCCATACTAACCAGGAACCTTGAGGGCCGTGCCCTGTTCACCAAGTTCGACATTCGATGGGGATACCACAACGTCCGTATCAAGGAAGGCGACCAATGGAAAGCAGCCTTCAAAATGCTGCAAGGGCTCTTCGAGCCTAGAGTAATGCTGTTTGGCCAGTGCAACGTGCCAAGCACCTTCCAAAGAGTCATGGACTGGCTCCTGCGACCCCTAAAGCTGAAATACCCACGAATGGTGTTCGTCTATATGGACGACATCCTGATCGCCACGCCCCTCGACCTCAAACTGCACAGGCACATTGTGCATGTCACGCACGTTGGCCTGGTGCAGGGACAAAAAGTGGCAGGTACAATTTTACGTTAGAAGCCTCATATTCCAATACAGGGTGCGTCACACGCACACCACTTCCGGCCCGGAGTCCTGGACAGAACGGGCAGTGGTGTGATGTGACGTCACCCTGTCACCTCCTGACCCACTACCATTACCGACCGGCTATTACTTCACCTCGTTTACGCGTACTTACCCCATGGTGATGATATGACTACCAGACTGTGACTAGAGACTGCGGGACCCACATGGGTCCGAAATTGTATAAATAGGACGGGAAACTGAGGACTTATTCCTCAGTTTCAGCTTGATTTGATCGAATCCACTGTCTCGCGCCAAAGATCTTCTTGCTGAAGATCTTTGCGTTATATATCTTGTCTTTGCGGGCTTACCTGTTACAATCCTTTTTCATTTCTACTATACGATTAGGGCAAGGGATAGCGACTCGTGATACTGTACGCGTTAGGCAGCTGATTCACACGTGTAGGAATACTTAAAGAGTCGAGTAGCGTAACTTGTGACTCAAGCTTGATCTTCTGTACCAATACTAGCCTCGATCAGGTCTCCTTTCATCTTGTGAACCACGACTCCTCAGGGCGATTCCCTGACATCGACACTCCTGTCTCAGTGGGTCAGTCACGATCAACTGAGTATAGGCAATACACGTATAGGCTACGTGTAACATAAGATCAAGCTTGACGATACAGACGACCGCGCTGGCGTCCAGCATACCGAACCCCACCGACGAAGAGCTCCTTGACAAGCTCGACGAACAAGAGCATCTCGACTCTGTCGAAACATACCTCAACGCGAGGATCCGTGTCCACGGCGAATACTGCCACAGAACTTGTAGGCAAGAACACAATATCGAACACGAATTTCTGGCACACCAACTCTACCTACTACACGAGCGACGGATCGCATTAGCACTAGTGATCCACCAGATACAGGCCTGCATAACAACCAGAAGACAATCTGGAGGCCAGCAGTAGTCGACACCCATTACTAGACCCGGAAACTATAGCACTTCCCGATCACTTCAGACCCCCGTTCGACGCACTCGTTAACCCCCAGGGGTCCATACCGAGAGGACGAATTCCGACTACTCGACTCACAAACCGCAAAACCGTAACCTACGTAAAAGCCGGAGTAAGACTAAGCGAAGGGATACACGCCGGTTGGAGTGGTTACTACACACTCTACGACGGGCACGTTTATCCACTAGTCTACGCCAACGACATCTTCTACATCTTCGAAAGAGATTGGGACGAAGAACGACAGATATTCACGGGAGGACGCGCAATTGACTTCCCCCCCATCGAACTAGGATTGAACCCACACCTAGATAACTTCCTGGGACGACAGTTGACCCAAGAAGTACTCCGACCGCTAGCAGAGGAACTCACCGAAGCCGCAAACGAACCAACACCCAGCCACGATCCCCCAACTCCCAGTACACCCACCAACACATCATCATCAGACACAGACGAACCCCCACCAGCTAGAATGTCCACGGTCACTCTCACACCCACGCAGACGGCGACCACCTCCACACTTGCACGAACGAGCGGTGGCGGTGGCGGTGGCGGTGGCGGAGGCGGACCACCTCAAGGAGGACCAGCGGCAGGAGGCCAAGCCCCTGCTGCCGGACCAGGAGGAAACGGATGCCTCGAAGGCAAGGAGCCACCCATCTTCGCTGGAGACAGAATGAAGGCGGATGAATTCATGCACGCCCTCCGCCTCTACCAGTACCTCAACGCGCACTCGCCTATCATGGGCGACCCCTACCGCAAAGTCGCACACGCACTTACGTACGTCCAAGGCACGGCGGTGGCCGAGTGGAAGCGCGCCCAAGAAGACTGGATTATGGGAAACCCCGTACCAATGCCCCCACTTGCGAACGTGTGGGAGCAGTTCGAACAAACCTTCGTCCAAGACTGGACGGACACCAACCAACAGTACCGGGCAGCAGCGGAGCTAGACAAACTCCGCATGCAAGGGATGGACATCGACCACTACATAACGACCTTCGCAGAGTGGGCGAGAAAGGCGCAGTACCAGGAAAACGACCCCGCAGTCCTCGAGAAGTTTAAACGAGGACTGAATGTCAAAGTGCTCGAAAACTGTATGAATCACGATACCCCTCAAAACTGGGTAGATTGGAAGGCATCGGCGCGCAAGCGCACCGCCATCCTCACGGCCCTGGAACCCCACCGACAGGCCTTCTGGGCCCAGAAGAAGGGCAATCGCCCTTTCCCACAACCCTTCCAAAACAGAAATGCGCGCGGACAATTCAACCCTAGGAGGGAGAACCGCACCCCGGACCCAAACACCATGCAAGTGGTGTTACGGCTCGAGGGGCCGTGGGCACGACTTGTGCAACTAGGCGTGTGGCAAGAGTGAGCACGTGTGAGGGCGACGAGCACGTGGTCCTGAGCGAGACACTTCCGGTGGTCTCGACGACGCAAGAGTAAAGCAGACTCTTCAGAGTAGAACGGCTAAGTCACGGGCGCTTGTGACTTCAAGGTTCAGAGCTAAGTCGTTACAGCCGACTTAGAGAGGCGTGAGAGTGGAGCAACGTAATGCGGAGCGAGCACTAAGGCAGAGGCAAGGCAGAAGGGCAGTGGGAGCGTCTTAAAGCGGCTAGCTCAAAGAGTCGAAGCAAGGTCAGGTCTCGATTACGAAACTAAGTCAAGCTTAAGGCTTGACTGGCGCAAAGGGGGCTCCTTATATAGGGAGCTACATGAGGTCACGTGCTAACTACTACCTGAGTCATAACGAGGGTAGTGAGTCAGTCCAAGATCCGGAGCTAAGTATAGTAGTGGAGCGATGGCTGCATCGCTCCACATGAGTCACGCATGCTCCACAGGCGTCATATCGTACAGTAAGCAGATAGGAGTCAGTCCGAGTCACGTACGGAGTAAGGGTAAGCATATGGACGTAAGCACAAGGGAAGACGGTTCGCAGTCCGCAAGGGAGATCGTAACAAGTGGACAGCGCAAAGAAGGCCGTCACCGAGGCGGACAAAGAACGCTGCCGACGCGAAGGCCGGTGCTTTTTCTGTCAGGCCCAGGGACACCTGTCCAAAGACTGCCCGAAGAAGAAGGAGTACCAGACCACGATGAAGAATAGTCCCGCCCGTAAAGCAAGGACGTCCGAACCAGAAGCACCCGAGGGAGGACAGACGATGCCCCTCTCACAGGAAGCGGTCCTTGCCTACCTGCGAGGACTAGATGATGGAGATTACCAGCAGATGGCGGAGAAATGGGGGAAGATGAGCGAGGAGGAGGGTTTTGGTCAAGCTTGAGCAAGACGGCCTTTGCTCGAGCCATGTTTCAACACGATGTATTCTTACCCCGACTAAATTCTATGCGAATTGCTATTTCCTTCCACACCGCGTTGACTAAGGCCGACCTTCTCGCTTTCCTAGACTGCGGGGCGACTGAGTGCTTCGTCAGTCCACAGTTTATCGCACGACACAACCTAGGAACTCAATTACTTCATGTCCCACGTATACTACGAAACACCGACGGATCCACCAACACCGGAGGCAAAATTACCCACTACACAGACCTAGAGGTGACTACGGGAGGGACACCTCACACCCTCCGGTTCTACATCGCAGATATGGATGAAGACCACGTAGTCCTAGGGTACCCTTGGTTCGCCGCAGCAGAGCCCAAGCCAAACTGGAAAGAAGGGACACTGCCCGACCGAGTGACACTCAGTACCGCAGGGGCAGCTCGTGGCAAAATCACACACTCCACCGAAGTAATAGAAGCCAAGGCGATGACCATACCGACGTCACCCTATCTAGAAGAAGGGGAACAGTTGATAGTCGTCTGGGCCAGAACTACTATGGCGTCACAACTGGCCCAAGAAGCCCAGGACCCAAAAAAGAAAGCTTGGGACCAGATCGTCCCAACACACTACCACCATCACGCCCGGATCTTCAGTGATGAAGCGTCGCTACGATTCCCGGGGTCGCGACCCTGGGATCATGCGATCGAACTGAAAGAGGGAGCCCCAGAGACGATGGACTGTAAAGTTTACCCACTCACTCCGAAGGAAGATAAAGTGATGGAAGCATTTGTCGACGAAAACCTACCAATAGGACGCATCCGTCAATCAAAATCAAAATACGCGTCGCCCTTCTTCTTTATATTGAAGAAGGACAGTAGCCCCAGACCGATACAAGACTACCGGAAGCTCAACCAGTGGACAATTAGGGACACGAGTCCTTTACCACTCATCAGAGAGCTCATGGACCGTCTAACACGAGTGAACGGAGGCCGGTCAGGCCTATTCACCAAACTTGACGTCAGATGGGGGTACAACAACATACGCATCTGTGAAGGGGACCAGTGGAAGGCAGCATTTAAAACCAACCGAGGGTTATTTGAACCCATGGTCATGTTCTTCGGATTAACCAACGCCCCGGCCACCTTCCAAGCGATGATGAATCACATCTTCCGAGAACTCGTCAATGAAGGCTATGTCACCGTCTACATGGACGACATCCTCATCCACACACCAAGAGACACCATCCTGCACCGCCGAGTGGTCAATGACGTGCTCAGCGTGCTAGCGGAAAACGATCTCTTTCTGAAACCCCAGAAGTGTGCCTTCGAAGTGGACCGAGTCGAATACCTGGGAGTGATAGTAACCCAAGACTCCATAGCAATGGACCCAATAAAAGTCGCGGGCATTAGAGCATGGAAGGTCCCGACCACCCTCAGAGAAGTCCGAGCGTTCATAGGGTTCCTCAACTTTTACCGCATGTACATTAAAGGATTCAGCACCCTCGCCGCCCCACTCAACGAACTAATTGCACACTGCGCGAGGGGTGGGCGCTTTGAATGGACGGATGACCACCAACAGGCATTCGACAAACTCATCTATGCAGTCACGATGGCCCCCGTTCTATGACACCCACGATTTGAGGAGCCCTTTGTGGTGGACACAGACGCATCCTCGTACGCGATCGGCGCAGTATTACAGCAAAGAGACGAAAAAGGGAAACTGCACCTGGTGGCCTTCCTGTCCAAAACGATGGATGCGACGCAACGAAACTGGGACATCTACGATAAAGAATTGTTTGCTGTAGTTCAGGCGCTGACGACCTGGAGGCAGTACCTGGCGGGCAGCCCACACCAGACCATCGTACACACCGATCATCACAACTTGGTGTATTTCCGAAGGTCGCAGGACCTTAACCGAAGACAGTCACAGTGGATGCAGAAACTAGCCGACTACGACTTCAAAATTGTACATGTACCTGGAAAGAGACACGTCCCCGCAGACTTCCTATCGCGACCCCCAGGTACCGACCAGGGGAGAGACGATAACAAGGGAGTCATACTGCTGCCCCAAGAAAGATTCGCCAAACTGCAATTCCCCACGTCACTGGAAGGCCAAAGAGAAGTCTTACGACGGTTTCATGACCACCCACTAGCGGGACACCCAGGCATAGCAAACACACAGGCCCTACTGCGACAAGTGTATGAAGGGGCGGAGTTACAACGGTTCGCCGAGGAATATGTCCGCGGATGCACAAGCTGCCAAGAAAACAAACCTCGAACCCACCACAAGAGGGCACCACTCCAAATGATCCCAGTGGACCCACATCAAGGACCCTTCCAGACAGTGGCAATGGACCTCATCACAGAACTGCCCCCATTGGGAGGGTTCAATGCCATCCTCACCATCGTCGATCAAGGATGTTCAAAGGCAGCTAAATTCATACCCTGCACGATGGCAATCACCGGTGAAGGGGTAGCCACGCTTTACCTCCGACACCTCGTGCCGTGGTTCGGAATCCCCCGGAAAATAATCTCTGACAGAGACCCTCGATTCGTATCTAACTTCACGAGGGAACTCTGTCGGCTACTACACATCGAACAGAATGTCAGCATGGCATTCCACCCACGAACAGACGGGCAATCAGAACGAGCGAATCAATGGGTTGAACAATACCTCCGCCTCTGGGTCGCGGATGATCAGAGCCAATGGGCAGACTTCCTCACCCTCGCAGAATACGTCCACAACTCATGGCCCCACGCCCAATCGGGCCAGACTCTGCATCAATTGTTGTTCGGAACCCAACCGACAATACCCCGTTCCCTCGACGAATCTGACGTCCCAGCTGTCACAGACCGCCTAGAACAGATCCAGACCGCACGAGATCGTGCCACCAAAGCCTTCCAACGAACCTCGGAACTACCGATGCCGATCGAGTTCCAAGAAGGTGAACAAGTTTGGCTTGAAGGGCGCAATCTCAAAACGCACCATCAGACCACCAAGTTTGCGCCCAGACGTTATGGACCATTCCAGATCGTCCAAAAACTATCGCCGGTCACCTACAAACTCCGATTACCCCCATCGATGCGTATCCACCCAGTATTCCACATCGATCTTCTCACAGCCTTCAAGGAAACTTCGGCACATGGTCACAATTATGAACGACCAGCACCGGAGATCATAGAAGGTGAACCAGAATGGGAGGTCGAAAAGATAACAAAATCTAGACTCCACAGCCGACGACGGCAATTGCAATACCGAGTACGCTGGAAAGGCTTTCCAGCGTCCAAAGACTCCTGGGTTTCACCACATGACTTACATGCACCAGAACTTATTAAAACATTCCACCAAGATAACCCCCACGCCCCAAACAAACAAGCGCCGAGACGTCGCCCTTAAGAAGGGGGGTAAAATACCGAAGATAACCAGCACCCACATCGCCTTTGCCCTCCTCACCACTCACATACCATTCGGACATCCTTACACACTACGACAATTCTACGAAATGGCTTACACCCCGTACCCCTCACGCTCACCATCCCCTAACAACGACAATGACACCCCACCCGAACTAGTCATCGAACCCGCAGATGAACGACCTCAAGATGACATAGCACTGAAGGAAGACCTACTGAAGACTCGGTGGGCACAATCCATCTCCCTCACACACATTGAAGAACTGCACGATTCGTATAAAATGGCTGCAAAACTAGCTCAGATACTGTCGACGGCCGACCACATCCACTGGAAAGACTATGACGACGCCACCAACTACCACATGCAACGCCTTAAAGAGTTCTTCCCCCAAGCGAATCTGGTGGCAGCTCACCATTGCGACGCGGCCTGGGTCTACCCCCTGCGTCTAGCCTCGAGACTCCAACAATTAATCGACGAAGACCCGTACAGCGCGGAAGTGAAGATTGTAGTAAAGAAGAATGTGTACCTCCACCGCACGGCGGCGGAGAGCCCAGCAGGAGATACGTACCGTGCCGATCCTGACGACGACGTGATTACTTACAAGCCTACGATAGACAACCCCGAGAAGAGAATGGGGGCTTTTAAATATTCATTTCATGTAGACCCTCACTCGGGATCCCCGTCTCCTCGGCCGTCGTACTCGTCTCCCCTCCTCTCTCGCATGAACCTGTCCCGTTCCCCCTCTTACCATGTGCAGTCTCATGACCCGACTCCCTCGCCTCCGCCAACCTTAGAAGAGCGATTCCATCCCCCCACGCCGCTGATACTCTACCACCCAGGATGCGACACCGAGATTAACTGCGTCGGCACGCTCTACGCTCACCCGGGCCCCCCATATAAAAAGAACCGATCGGATAGTGTGCACTGTATCAAGGTGCCCATCTGTTACGATCTCCCTTACGGACTACGGACCGCTTCCTCGTTCGTTTCTTGCACCTCTATGCTTACCCTTGCTTACCTACGACCCGTACCGACTCCAGTCTGCTTACTGTATGATATGACAGCTGTGGAGTATGTGTGACTCATGTGGAGCGATGTGGCCATCGCTCCACTACTATCCTTAGCACCGGACCTTGGACTGACTCACTACCCTTGTTATGACTCAGGTAGTAGTTAGCACGTGATCGCCTGTAGCTCTCTATATAAGGAGCCCCCTTTGCGCCAGTCAAGCCTTAAGCTTGACTTAGTTTCTTAATCGAGACCCGACCTTGCTTCGACTCTTGAGCTCGCCGCTCTAAGACGCTCCCATTGCCCCTCTTACCTTGTCTCTGCCTTAGTGCCTACTCAGCACTATCTTGCTTCGCTCTCATGCCTTTCTAAGTCGGCTGCAACGACTTAGCTTTGAACCTTGAAGTCACAAGCGCCCGTGACTTAGTCGTTCTACTCCGAAGAGTCTGCTTCATTCCTGCGTCATCGAGACCACCAGAAGTGCCTCACTCAGAACCACGTGCTCGTTGCCCTCGCACGTGCTCGCTCTCGCCACACGCCTAGTTGCACAAGTCGTGCCCACGGCCCCTCGAGCCGTAACATAAGTCAAGCTTCCTTCTACCACGTCTACAGGAACCACCCTGGACGATGCTGCCTTTGCTGAACGCCTACAGGAACTTGCCAGACGCCGTCTCCACATAGAACGTTGGAGATCCTACTTGGACGTCGCCATCTACAACCACAACGCCGTTTGCCACCATACCTGCCAAGGAGGAGCCACAGAAGTGCACCTTTCCCTCACTATTGAAAGAGACGTTTTCTGCCACATCGACCAAGAGTGGCAAGGAGAATTTAACTTGCTAGAAGCCGCCCTTACAATCCTCGAACTCTCGCTAACACCCTGGAGTCTGCTAGACGACATGGATTGATTGGAGTCAGGGAAATCACGCCAGACGCCCTCTGCAACGCCATAGAGTTTACACAGCACCTACTAGACCAAGCCAGAGGTGATGCGATCCGCCACAGCCACGACTGCTACCTCCTCTGCGACAGAGGACCCAACCATCACCACCGCCTCCTAGACCAACTCATCCGCGAACTAGAAAGCTTCGTGCAAGAACTAAATTTTATCTGCAACGCCTTCTTCGAGACAGCGGGCTTCCCTCTCCCCTCATAAAAACAACCCTGGAAGAAATCAGACTCGCACTCTCTCAAGGATATAGGACAAGAGTACCTATCAGAAGAGAAGACGATCTTCCAGACTACATTAAGGGAGAAGCCTACTGGAGAAGGAACGACACAGACGACTACTGGTGCTACCACGTTCGCCTCCTTACCCCGCTAGGCATTAGAGAGAGGACCATTGAGTACCTCAACGACGACTGGTACCTTATAACCTACGACCGAGGAGAATACTGGACACGCGCAAGTGAGGCCCTAGAATTCGAACACGCTAACGAGACCGGACTAGGACACAGCTCGCTCAAACCGGAGTCCCCAGAACCCATCACCGTAGACCCAGCCAGCCCAGACCGCGCCTCCTCAAACTTCCACAGTGCCAGCGAAGGAGAAGAGCCCACGCCAGTCCCTCAGACTATCTCCCCACTTGAGGAATTCATTAGCACAGGGCTCCAAAACGTAGCCACACTGCAAGGAGCACACCCACTCCTTCCAGAAACTCAAGAAACGCCCCAGCTTCTGCAAATCGCCCACGCAGCAGCTCAGCCGACTGCACCACCACCTATCCTCCAGCAACCACAACCACCAGCACCGCCAACAGCCCCAGTAATGGCTGCAGTCGCCCCACCAAGGAATGACAATGGAGCGACAGGAAATAAGCCCACCACCTTCGAAGGAGACCGAAGCAAAAGCGACAACTTCCTTAGAGAATTCAACATTTACAGAATCCTCCACAGCACCTCGGAAAATGTCACTATCCCCTATAACCGCGTAGCCCTCGCCATATCCCTCATTAGAGGACCAAAGGTTGATGACTGGGGCGACGCCCAGATGAAGTCCCTCAACAACAAAGTCGCCAGACAAATTAACCCCATCGCACGCACAGATGAAGTCCTGTGGACAGAGTTTGAAGACAGCTTCAAAAGGGCATTCACAGACACCGCCAAAGAACAAGAAGCCTACAGAAAACTCATGGAGCTGCGTATGCAGGGAGACGACATTGACGGATACATCGCCAGCTTCGACCACTACGTCCTTGCGTCAGGATGGTCCCCAAACGAACGAGGGACGCTAGACCTCTTTACCAAAGGACTGCGCTGAGGAATAGCGCTCAAAATCCTCGACAGAGACACGGTCCCCACAACGATCGAAGGATGGAAGGAAGCAGCACGAAAAGAGATCCAGAGGACGGCCCGGAAGACAGCAATGTTGGGACCAAACCCCAACCCC
>QLOS01000220.1:0-34426 GCA_003313725.1 Russula sp. MG48 | reverse complement strand
CTACTACTTTGCCTGTTCAATGTCATCGTATGATCATACAAACCATGACCAGGCTGTCTAGGGAGAGCACACCATCAAGCCCTCCTCGTAAAGCCCTACAATGTACAATACCCCCGTCTCCGCGTCCCGCAATGCCGTTGATGAGGTCGAAAACGCGCTGCCATCGCTCTGGTATAATGTACGCATCTCGTACCCAGGCACCCGCGGCACCTTGCGCGAAGCAGGCACCGGTACGCCCACGTCCCACACGTCCCCGTCCCTCTGCCCTCCCTCTCCCTCCGCCTTAGTTTTCGCGTCTGCGGGTCTGGGCGCAGGCGTGATGGACACGACCCAGCTAGGCGCGCGCGCGCCCGTCTGGTTCGCCGCGACCGCGAGGAACGACTGGAAGTGCGGGTGTCCAGCGACGATCAGCGACCCTCGCGAATCAAACATGATGTTGTCTGGCGCGAACGGCGTCGGCACGCGCGCGCGCAGCGAGAGAGGCGCCGCGGCGTCGCCGGAGTCGGAGTCCCGCGCGTAAAAGAGGATCTCGCAGAGCGTCGTGGACGCTATGGCCACTTGGGCGCCGTCGGGGGATATCGCGATGCCGTTCGCGAAGGGGATGCGCGATGCGGCGACGGTCGTCGTGTGCGTCGCGGATGATTGGGTCGCGGACGAGCCTGAGGGTGGGGACGAGGGTGGGGGCGTGTCGTCCGTGAGGGTGACGTGGGTGGTCCAGCCGAGGGGTAGCGCGAGGATGGACTCGGCTAGGGGCAACGTCTTGCCGAGCACGCCTGGGAGGCGCCGCGTGAAGCGGTGGTCGTGCGTAAGGTAGAACGACGTCGGGCTGGTGAGCGCGAGGGCGTTCGGGGCGACGAGGTCCGGGCCGGAGAGCGTGCGCACCCACCGCGCGCGGTCCGGTGCATCCCACGATAGGGCAAACTGCTCGATCGTGCTGCTGTTCCGCGCGTGGTTCACGACGAAGAGGTTGGAATAGGGTTCGTCGTCGTCCGGCTGCGGCCGGGAGGGGTAAACGTCGAGCCCTAAGGGGTGGAAGTCGTGCGCTTCCGGATATCCTTCGAGCGTGATCCGCCGGGGCCGAGCGCCGGCAGTCCCAATGTCGTAGAGCCAGAGCGCCCCGCGAGGGTCTGGGTCGCTCAGCGGGCCCATGACCGTATTCCACGCTTTGCGGTTGGGATCGCAGCTGAGCAGCAGAACTTTGTCGAGTACGGCACCACTGGTGCCCTCGACCCTCTCCCAGAAAACGGCGTCCTCACAGTACCTCATGTCATTAGACGGCGTGTCTTTGACGATCGTGCAATGACCGCCATGCGAACCCCCCGCATAGTAACCATGAGGAAAGTCAAGCGTCGGGATGAGGATGTTTCGAGAACTACGGCCGTTCCGCCAGAGTGCGTATGCCTGGGTCATTGATCAGGTCAAAATCGCAGTATGTGCACAATGTCCAGACACACCAGGAAAGCTGTGGAGACAGCCCAGGTCAAAGATGGCTTCATGGTGGTGTTCAGAAACGAAGTGTGAATTTGAAAGCCTTTACGGGCGCCATTAAATACTAAATAGTAATCTGATCATTACGGAAGACAGGGTCATCTGCACTCTAAAGCGTCATCGCGTAAATTCACAATTCATAATCGACAGAGAGTGCTCTTGCGATCTGAGATCGAAAGATATGACGGCCAGGTGGCCAGCCTGGAGCAAGGACGGGACATAGAACGCCACTGGTATTCCTGATGTCTACCTCCTCTTAACTCCCGCGCCATTTATTTGTCCAGAAAGAACTCGCCGACGAGAGACTTCATATCATCAGGATCTAGTTTCTTGGTCTCCCAAATCTCATCTGCCGGTGTAGCAGGCGAATCAGCGCTCTGTTGAGTCTGTTCGTCACCCATTCCAAACGCAAGTCGCGCTGCTGCCCATGTAGGGAGATTCTGTGCTGACGTCGTGCCAGTGGTCGAAGAGCCGAGGGTTAGGGTTACGGTACTCCGGCTACTTTTGCTAGTAAGCGTGGTGTGGCAGGAATAGCATAAATATCGGGGGGCGACGTCCGCGGGAGGAGCTCCGTCTGTGAAGGAATGAATTGCTGTCCGAGCCTTCCACGCTTGAACGGACAGTTGTGTTGGTCTGAAGATGCTTCGTCAATAGGTGTCCTGGACTGCGCCCCACTACAAAACCTACAGTTCGCACAGAACGCACCGTACCCCAGGCTTTCCTTTCGGAGCAAGTTTGCCAACGGTCTTGGCGATGGTAGATACTGTCGATGGGTAGTCCCTCTCGAGCCCAATGATAAAATCTACCCAGTCGTCAGACGGCGGATCACGAATAAAAGGATGCCTACCTTTTGTTAAGCCATCAATTGTCTGCTTAGGAATAGGAATTCTCTGCTTTCCAACCACCAGTAATTGATGCCACCAGACCCAGGCGGTGCATTCCTTCATGCCAACATCCCTCAGCGGCCGAACTAGGCGCACCTCTCCGTTCCATGAGTTATCGCCGGGGGTACATTCGACGAAAGGTGGAACCCATTCTTCCTGTATTGCTTGCGGTACGACAAAGCCCCCTCCTTGCGATATCGAAGAGATTAGGGATATTGACAGAGACGTGAGAGATGTGCCCAGGACGAGATGAGAAGCACCGATTGAATGGGCTGTGTATAACAATAGCAATCTCGTCAGGGTTGATAGTGTAGACAGTGTAGCCGTCGGGGTAGGCAAGGCACGGAGGTGACTTTGCAGAGCAGAAACTGCTCCAGAGCCTAATGAGCAACTCATCGATTTGGAAATTAAAGAATCTGCAGAGGAACCAAGTTGGACAAACCTCCGCCTACGCCCGGATCAAAGGGTAGTTCTGAGAGACTGGGAGATCCGCCAGAAACCCTTTCCCACCAGCCGCGATCGAAAGCGTCCTGGATACGCACTGGAATGAACTCGTATCCATCGTACCGAGCAACAGCTTTGCGGATCTGCGTAATCCGATCGCTTGTCTGATGCAAGTCAGGTTTATGCAACGAGAAGGGGAGGTTGACGCGCCTCAGGGAAAGCATCAGATGTTTCCACGTAGCAGACATGGATTTTCTTCCAGACCCTGTTCCTGCGAGGGTGCTCCCTTCCACCCTTTAGCTCGTCGCCCCCCACGCTCGTGCAATATACTTTGTGTACGAGGTCAAGGAGAACGGAAGATCCAAGACCACCAGAGAATCCTATAAGCAGACCACCTGATGGCTTCAGCGCACCTCGCCGTGGTCCAGCGGATACATGATTAATGAGGGGTTCGAGTGCTTGGCGAAACTTGGTAGATATGAGTGGGGTAAAACAGTCTCTATAAAACACCTTTCCGTTCCACGACAAGGTGTCGACAAGCGCGCGAGATAACCCACTTGCAATAGACGGAGTGACGGATCACCAAGTTGCCAGAATTGATTTTACATTTGACGCAAACTCTTGATCTGTCGAATTTGCGCTTTTCTACGCAACCAACACGTTAACGAGACAACTGAGATACGAAAGAGTCGAGAGGCCCACTCACTAGGCATAAGGGCCTCGCCTGTCTCGGCAGCTGAATTTCCGCAAAATTCGGACATAGTAGAAGAGGGGCTATCGATGACAAGCCGCTTTTTGTATAAGCTCACTTTTCCGAGTCATAACAGTCTCAGTGTCTCAGTGCCCTCCAAGTGGTCGCACGCAGTAGTAGCAAATTGGCGGGCCGCAAAGCCGGACCGTAAAAGCACCCGCCCGCGCACTTCATACAACGGAATTCGCGCATGCCGCTATCCTGCATTATGTATTCGTGTCCCAGGCTGGATTTTTTGACCTGGCCGAGAACGATGCAACCCCAAGATACAAAGACAGATGGATTGACGCAAGTGTCTAGTATGGTAAAGATGATCTCTATCTATAAATCTTTGGAGAGTCCCGGGCCCTCTTTGCATTACAGGAACCCTTAGCTCCGTACCATTGTGTTCGTGCTATGCTAGAGACCTTCAAATTCCCTTGTGTCTGTTGATTCTTTTCGGCTGAATTGTGGTCCCTACCATGCTGGCCAGTTTTGTTCCCCAGCTCAGTTAGCCTATTCTGTAGTGTTCATGGGTTCATGACAGATTCTAGGGTAGCCCTTAGGGCTCTCCTTTTGTTCAATACATGAGATAGGTTCTTCCGTCAAATGCCTCAAACTATAGCTTTGCTGGGCCCATCCTGCGATACTTCGACTCCAGCTTCTCACACGAATCTTTTAGCGCTTTTGCAAGGTACTCGAAGTCAGAGATCTAGGGTCGATAAGCGGAAACCCAGCCGTTAGATGGGTGTCAAGGATTTACCTCATTCCAAACCTGCGCGCTTACCCTCACCCACCACCTACCGTTGTGTCGGAACGGCATGGCAGACACCTGCCACCCCTCCAGTAAGTTACGCATGAGGGTTTCATGCGTAATGGCGTTGTCGGGAGTACTCGG
The DNA here is from genome assembly GCA_003313725.1 of Russula sp. MG48. Taxonomy (NCBI): domain Eukaryota; kingdom Fungi; phylum Basidiomycota; class Agaricomycetes; order Russulales; family Russulaceae; genus Russula; species Russula sp. MG48. The sequence goes on along the minus strand of QLOS01000220.1, from coordinate 29,982 downwards.
CACAAGTGGGAGTCCAACGTTTACCATATTGAGCGTAAACTCCCCCGTAGGGTCCAGTAGTGGGGTTCCGAGCAGCCGAGAGAGTAATCTACCGCCGGACAGCGCGAGTGAGTGGCAATAATCATTTATTTTTTGCTCGCCGCCAAGCCACTGGCGGAAATCCAGGGCTGCCAATGCCATTGGTGAATATATTACGACACGAAGCGCAGTTAGAATGATATCGTACCATGCTGAATGCTCAGAAATTCTGAGTAGTCAGCGGTTCCTGTCCCTATAACAACAGGCGTTGAGTCGGTCACACGGATGCGCGGGTGTGGGAGCACTCGCATGCAAACATCTCTACAAAGTGAGATGGCCCGAGGTTTTCTGGAAGCTCCTTGGGAGATATATAGGAGTAGGGAGTTGGGAAGGAGGATCTGATCCAGTGCTGGTTTCTGAACAGGACAATAAGGTGGATTTTGATTAATTCTCGCGTGTGCGAAGCTTACCTTACTGGTACGTAAAGGATAGCACACGGACGTTTGGCATAGAGCCACTTGTGACAATTCTGTGAGTGGGTAATTCAGCATGTCTTTGCAGCATTAAGTAGGGGATCGGCTCTACAGATACCCAGAAGTCCGGACCGGCTTCACTCAGGTTGATGTTGGGTTCCTGCCCAACGCTATGTGCAGCGTCTATGACAGTCAAAACACCACTCTCACGGCAGATAGAAACCATCTCTTTCCATGGAAGGTAAGCACCGGGCTTAGAGATGATGCTATCAATAACAGCAACAATCTTCAATCTCGTTCCGTCGCCGATTTTGCCCTGGGCTGCCTGCAACTCAGCATTCAAAGCGTCGACATGCACGCGGAAGCCCTGCAAGACAGATGCGCGAGTGGTTGGAAAATTCAGCTGAAATATAGAAACAGAAGGGTGGGGCGGTAGATCGCTGATATATTGCGCGGTCCGTTCTATGGAGTTATATGTTGTCGTTGCTGCGTGGTAAGTAGAAAGTAAACGCGGGTATTAGTAACCGAGGAGGCCGCCTCCTACCTATGATGACGATATCCTCCTTGTTCCACACGAAATTCCTGAGGACGGTATTGAGGCCGTGAGAGGCATTTGGCACGAACACGATTTCCTCAGGCCCAGCACCGACAAACCGGGCCATGCGGTGTCTGGCAGGATCGAGATGCTCGGGGAGATGCAACTGGACAAATCTGTCGATATTCCCCTCTATGGAACTGAAAGTCGCTTCGGTGGCAGCTGAAACTGGGACTGGCACGGAGCCATAGGAGCCTGAGACCGAATTTAGGCCAGAGTAGGAGTATGCACTGGTGATTAGAAAAGGGCCGACCGTTGTTCAGATTCACATAATCTGCCTCAAAGCCGAAATATTGTCGCAGCTTATGACCAAACTCCGGCGGGGGCTTGGTAGGGGTGGCCATAAGGGACACGGTTTAATCAAAGTATCGTGCGATGTAACGGCCCACCGTCACGTTCAATCACTTGCGTTGACTTGGATAAGATTACGATTACACCTGAGATAATGACTAAGCTACCACGAAAACACTACTGTACAGTACAGTACAGTACAGTATGTCCCTGGTTCTTAACCCCTGGAGAGTGTTAGGTAGATCTGTAGTCGCCTCAGTTATTGTGCTACCATAGCGCGCAGGTATATTGAGTATTCTATTGTGTTGTCCTTGGTACAGGACGATACCACCCATTCATAAGTACTTGCATTAGTTTGAGCCCTGCTATAGCCGCGTCGTACGACAGCCTGAGCTGTCACCACTACTGCCCCTGCCATTGGGCAGCTTCCTACCAGTTTCTCCCGCCTCAAACCTAACTCCTCTAATCGGGCTATATTCTCAACGTGAGACCATGCAGGCTACCAAACAGTGGGCTTACTTCGACTGAACCAAGGTGCATCCAACGGCTGCCCACCCCAATAAGCGTGAGCCCACAGAAAGCGAGAAGGAAGCTATAGGAAAATGGGAATATGAAGATCTGGTTGTACGTCATCTGTTATCCTAGAGACTTCCCGACACTACTGCAATGCGCCTGAACTACTACTCGTCTTCTCAGGTAGACCACCAAGAGGGTGTACGTGCAGAATAACCTTGACACCACCTTTGAGATGGGATGCCCGAATGTGGGCGATGTTCGAGCCTTCCTGGCAGGTCTGTGTTCAAAGGCGAGGAATTAGGCGCAGCCACACGCGTTCCACTTCAACTCATTCATGAACCAGCCCCATACTTGCATGTCAACCACTGGCAACGAAACTTGCGGAGGGTAGGAGAGCTCAATCCAATAGACGTGTCTCGGAATGATGCGGTGTTGGTGACGGTACAGCTTCCTGTGACTCAACCCGTGGGCCAGGAATGAATACAAGCACATAACCAGCACCTCCCTGATTAGGGAGAAGAAACGATTAGATCTCACATAAGCAAGCTGGATGGAGGCTCGTGGCGGTGGAAGCTCGGCGACTCGACGAATCCGGATGGGCAAAAATTGTCACTTTCTTTCCCTCAACTTCCTATGGCACAACCGCCAAACCTGAGAAATGCGATTCCTTTCGTCGTCCTATCCTTCTTTTTGGTCTACATCTTCTCTTCCGGTGTGCAACATGAATTCTCAAGTGACATTCCGAGTATCTTCATGAAGGGCTCCAGTCCGTCGACTCGTCATTCCACCATCACGTCTTTTTGCCTCAATTTCGTTCTAGGTTTTCCAGACTTTGGAAATTATAGACGTGTCGCTACTGTGTCTGCCGAGCGACTCTCACTAGGTTCTTAGCTCTGTTCCTTTGCGGCAAGACCGCCAGCTGACAACCCTAACCCCAGACGACCCAGACAGACGAGCTATAATAGTTGGGGATATCCATGGAATGAAGTGGGCCTTAGAGTGCGTCCTTAATTTTCCTTGTCCTTGAAAGGTAGCTTATGCCCATCAATAAGCGATCTCTTGAAACAAGTTTCATACGACGAGGAGAAAGATACCCTCATTCATCTGGGTGACATCATCACAAGGGGTCCGCATGCAGGGTCTCTCTCAGTGCTGTCTTTTATGAGCAGGCATAATATCACCGGCGTACGTGGAAACCATGACCAGAAGGTTATTGAGTGGCGTGCGTGGTTAAACTGGGTTAACGGTTTGGAGGCTGGTGCCGGTTCGCGGTGGCTCTTAGACCTCGAGAAGAAGTGGGGAGAGGGAAATATAAACGGAGAGCTGGAGGATGACTCTGATACAGAAGAGTGGGTAGGAACGCAAATACGCATGGGAAGAAAGGATCATAAGTGGTGGTCAAGAATTCCCAAGGGATGGAAGTTATTCTCTGATCATTATCGAATTGCCCGGTAGGTTCTCTCTCACTTTCTGGCAATTGGGAATTTTCTAATGGATGGCCAGAGCGATGTCAAAGTCTGACTATCGTTATCTCCTCTCCCTGCCATTAGTGCTCCATGTCCCATCTGAGCATGCCTTCCTTGTACATGCCGGACTCCTCCCCTACGACCCAACGTATTCCATCACATCAAAGCGGCAGCCGCTGGCACACTTACCGAAACTCCGTTCAGCAACCCTTGGGAGCTCCATCCCAGCTTTGCGGAACGCACAGGAGCTCGCTATTTTGGACGATATAAAGCAGAATAACAACCCTTGGGTAGTATTGAATATCCGCAATCTACGGAAAGACAATACTGTATCAAGGTGTGTGGTAATCCAGTTCTTACGCTTCTGTTAAACCAGAAGCGAATAAACAGGAAGACGGGCAAGGGTGAAGCTTGGGCTGATGTGTGGAATGGAACTGTGTCCCAGTGCGCAGGCTTTGAACGAGCCGCGCAGGCCGGGGGAGGCTCACTCCCTTGTCATCCATCCACGGTGATCTATGGTCATGCCGCCTCGCGTAGACTGGACATACATCGATGGGCCGTGGGTTTGGATACGGGATGCGTACGTTTCACCCCTTTGCTTTGTCTCGCCCCTTCTGAGCCGCACCCAGGTCTACGGCCGCAGGCTCACAGCCCTTGTCTTGGGCGCTGCGCACTCACACCGGGGGACTGGTGTCTCCAATGACCACAGAATCAGTGATGACGACAGCTACGATCTCCGCGACGATGACGACGATGGTGACAGGGTTGAATCAAACCCGGAAACCCTTCCTTTTGGAGACAATGGGCAAGCACGGCTCGTCAGCGTCCGGTGCCATAAGCACAAGAAAGGGCAACATTAATGGCCCTACCTCTGTTTAATGCGTTTGCACTCCCGTTTACCGGCATGGCGGTACTATTAACGGCGTTAGTCTGTTAGACTGCCTTGTTACATTAGAAACTTTTCGAGATTGTATTACACTATATATCACTATCACTTGCACATGCCTAACCTACTCAGTGGCGATGTGAGGCAACTGTATGTTGAGGAAATGTATCGTATTTCGAGGCGCGTGCATAAACTGCAACAAGTACGAGTACGGAGGGTAATACTCATACCTTGCAACGAGGCCTGCCTCCGGCTTGGACGCAGCCGTCCCGGGGGGGGGGGCACGTACTGCCTCATTTACAATGAGAAATTAGATTTCTTGTGGGAGATACTTCGCATGGGCGCGCGGTTATAGTTATCTTGATGAACCGAGTCCATACTGTCATGATGTCTTTATGACACATCAGTCATTGAATGGCTCGGAGATAGTGCGTGATCATAAACGCACCATCAGCTGTGCTAGCTTCCCCCCCGGCTCGGTCAGAATCTTGCGCAGGAGTTTCTCCTCTCATTATGTAGCCCGCCGGAACGGACTCGGGGCTAATATAGCCAAGGCCGGTGCAAAGACTTGAGACGGACGACGTGGTTTCGTCGATGGTGCCCTCAACCGTTGTCATATGAAACGTGGGGCGCCGATCCAAGCGCCGGTCGACGGTCGAGGTCAGGTCAGCTTAAAGCTACATGATACAATGGGGCGGTTACGATGATTATGATGGGTGTACTTGGTCTTGTTCTGCACGTGTGTGGCAAAAGTGACTTGAGACCACCACTCCTAGCCAAAGTAAAATGTTGGCGCTGCGTCGACAATGGTGGAAAATGGTGGCCCAGCCAAAACAAACACCGAGATGGGTACTGATTGCGTGTATATAAGAACCGACCTGGTGTTGCGATGTCTGTCCATCGTCGCAAAATCTGAGCGCAAGCAACAAGCGTCCGAGTCAGCACAAGTTCGCCTACTTCCTTAAAAACATCCAACTCTCACCTCTCCCAGCGTCCCTCATTCTCTGCTTACCTCTTTAAATACTCCAACACCTCCCATTCCGTCTTAGTTGCAAGATGTCCAACATTTCAGTCTCCGTCCCAACGTCAAGAGCAGGCAGCTCGCCAGAGGGTGGAGGAGCAGCGCCGGGCAGAGGCCAAGAGGATCCGGATGGACCAACTACGGAAGCGGGCTCGGTGGGGGGCACAGCAGCACCGCCAGCGCGCCGCTGACCTCGAGCGTGAAGCCGCCGCCGACGAGGCACACTTGCTTCAGTATGAAGTGGACGAGGACGGTCACGGGGACGCGTTCGGGGTCAAGTCCACTGGCAACGGCTCGTATATCCCCACTGAAGTATTAAAGTCCCAGGCACGCATCGTCCGAGAGAGGTCCTCAACCCTGCCTCCACCTCCGGCAGGCCCTTCGCGACTGGGCCCCCGAGACAGTATAAAGACGCTCCCCCAGGTTCAGCCGGTCCCGCATGCATTGGATCGGCAGCACACAGTGGCCACGATGCCACCTGAAGCGCCCTCTTTTGTAGTGATCAACAGACAGGTCGTCGTGGAAGGGACAAGGGATGGACTTTCGAGCACTTGAATTATATATATGTACTCATTTTGCTTCGATCTGATAAACTTTAGGTTCATGTCGCGTCGTCCCCTTTTTTCTGTGCATCAGTTGTATGTTCGTGATGTTCTTGATAATAAAGATCTCGCTTGCTTATCTTATGCGTTGCGTTGTTTCAAAACGAGAAGGAACTAAGAGCTTACGTTACCGCTAATTAGAGTTGGTGGTAGACGGGAAACTAGTCAAGTAAGCCTAATCCGAGTCGATTTATGGTTCAAGTAGGGTGACAAAGCCGACAACGTGGAGGGGGAGGGGGAAAAGTAACTTTACAACCTGATTGATGGCTCAGCAATACCAACTAGAATGGGTTGGGTACCGCATTCATGCAATGAATTGCAGGGTTGTATCCTAGGAATGCCTTACCAATATTTTTCAAGAAATGAAAACGAATGTACATACCATAGGGTGAGAACTTGAAAGCTGTGTGGATCAAAGGTAAACCCAAAACGAACTGAGGAAAAGCAGCGTTCCGAGTCCTTGCTCACCTGGGGCTTCTGGTTATTTCTTTCACGCAAAATATTACTAATGGGACAATGTTGAATATTGTGGGTACGCATGGAAGAGGACACTCACCGCATAGACACGAGAAGTTCCTGATAACTTTGTTGAGGTCGACGGGCTGATAAGATAAGCGGAGTTAGAGGCATCTCAAATCCCTATATGATGGGTTTTACTGAGTGCATCGATAAAGGCCTATTTAAACACGTTAGCTAGTAATTCCAATGGATGCAAGTGGAGTGCCACTTACACGACTCATGGCGCCGGCGGCATCTGCACTTTTCTGCAAGTCCTTGCATGCACCCCACGATATCTATACAATTTGACTAACCCGAACAGGTAGAAATGAAAGCATGCGCACAACATCAGCTGGGCTTGTCTTAGTTTGACGGGCTCTCCGTCTTGCCCCTCTTCCCGTGGTCACGGTCCTGACAGAGCTGAAGGCGGCATTGATATTGCCACGCACAGAGTATGACCCTGCGTCGATAAGGGCTCGACCAAGATTGGGCTCCTTTATTTTGCCTTCCGTGGAATACTGGGACGGAAAAGAGCTCAGAGTCGCATCGGCGGACTGGGTTGGGAGTCACGTACCACATACGGTAGATCTTCGTGGTGATGTCACCAGAATATGCTATGCCTCAGAACGAGATGAACTCACCCAATGCAGAACCAGAATGACAACACTGTGATCTCAAATCAGTAAAGCTCGAATGGCATGCACAAACCTGACTCGCATCAAAAATGGCGGTGAGCCGACAGCCAGGAGGGAGAGACTTGACCATGATATCATGCATCTCCTACGAAGATATCAGTTATCGCGACACGGCTTCTGCACTTTTGGCTTACATCATCTACGATGTGCCCGGCCGTCTTGTAATCTACGGGGTAGATAACTGACAGACACCCGTTCACAAAAAATCTGGATCCAGAAAATGTGTGGCACCTTCGTCATATCCATCGTCTTCGTCGCCGTCCAAATCCTTCGTTTGACCCCCATGACCAGAATCTAGATAACAGTTCAGTCTTCGGTAAAAACCAACTTCGACAAGGGAAACACACATACAATGGAAAAACAAAGAGTCATCTGGTCTCGCGTCCTGTACTAACCATTGCATTGCCCTTATCTGCCAAGTAGACTTTAAGAAATGAGGACCCCTCGCAGAAAAACGCATACCATGTTACTCCTCGTAGGCCGCGAATCCGGATCTTGCTGATCGTCGGTCAGTACTACAATATCTTCGTGCCGGTAACCGAATTTCTCTGAGGTGCAAGATCAGGCCCTCAATACGCAGGAAGGAAAAGGTGACAAATACCGCATATGAATCTCTCGACGTTACGAGCATCCTTGATACACCCACTTAGCTTGGCCTGCTGTCCAAAATAGTTGATTCCAATCTAGTCAGACCTCAAGTAAGGCTGCGCGCTTTATCCTCGAAACTGGGGGAACAACACACGCAGAGAGCCTTCTTCCTCCCAGTGCATCGTGAATACTTGAAAAATAGTTGCTCCTGTGATCCTTGAAATGGAGGTCCGTAAAACTGCTGCCCCTGCGGTGGCCCCGGCGGTGGGCGGGGATGCCCCTGCGATGGGCGGGGAGGCCCCACTACCGATCCGTAATCCGCGCTGTGGGATAGAGAAATTTGGTGTTTTCTTTAGCAACTGCTTGGCAATTGAACCAGTAAACTTACTGGGGTTGACCGAGTTCAGGGGGCGCTATACCAGGGCCGGGGTAGGGAAAAGTGTGATTGGGGGCTGGGTAGGTAGTCGATCGAATTGGTGGTAAGAATTGTGGTGGGCGAGGGTTACTAAGAGGAACGCCAAGAGGAACGCCAAAAGTGCCAGAAGGTGGAAGACTGGGGTGTTGTAAGCTCTGGTGGTCAAATTGGCCAACATCATCAGATCATACCCCTGGGGCGGACCTAGGAATCCGGGATGACCAAATTGGCCCGGGCCATCACTTCAGAAGGCGTCAGGGAGAGAACCGGGAGTGGGAGCATGGTAGAAGTGGCTCACGGCATGGGGAAGGTAGGGTCGCTTTAACTAGTAGTTAGACATCGAACTTTTGTGTATTGAAATAAAGATATGGGTTACCTTACCGTACTTTGCCTAAGGGGCGGCGGTTGACCATGGGGGGGATGATAAGAAGAAGAGCTGGTATTCCAATACATTGAGATCGTACAACTTACAGTAACTTGAATCAGAGGTCCAAAGACGCGCAGCGTGACTTGGAAGCCCCGCCGCCGCCGCAGGCGCTTAGACTGGCAGGCTATGCAACGTGCAATGCGCAGGTCGCGTCAAACTGCGTGCGCACGTCACGGCGCGTAAAGACTCGGACGTGTATTCGTCAAGCCAATATACAGCTTGGGACTATACTGGGTAGCTGTTCAAATAAGCGATTTCGAACAAGACCTGGGCGTAGCCGTACAGTTTCAATGCGCATATCCCCGTCGTCGCCGCTGTAAGGTATTGATACCTTTCCTGCGAAGATAGGGTGAAAGTATAACCCTTCCCACCACGAACAAGCCGATTTCCGGTGTTTCCAGATATTTGGACCCCCCAATTAATTGTCCTTTTCCAAGATTTACGTTGCATTAGGCATTTACGCCAAGCATGGGCATCTGTAAAACTAAAAACGTTAAAGCCGTTTAGGATGGTTCCCAAATGGTCCCAAACGGTCCTAGTAAACACCGTGACCTCCTGTTTTGCAGATAGTCATCGGCTGCCAGTCGAAATTTGCCGGACGTTTGCAACGTGGCTACTATACGGCCTCAGGCTCTTGCTGAAGTGTTGTCGGGGACGTTCCGACTTCTTCTTACGCTCTATACCACACATTGTTTCCATGTCTCCAACCGATTAATGGCTGGTTGACGTTCCCAAGGTGGTGACCCAAACAGGTATGTGACAGTTACCTCAGGCTGCACGTTGGCTTTGTCCTCACCGATTTCACCCATGCGTTATGGATGGCCTCCCCCTTGTCAGTACAGAACCGAGCGTCCTGTCGAGGGTCTGACGTTTTTGACAGCTTTCCGCGTATGTCAAGATGGGAAAGGAAGAAGACAGTAAATTAAGATGGCGCAGTGCCTGTACGAAGACGCCTAGGGATCCTTCTCTTCGTGAGTCTTCATTTTACTTCCCATATCGCCCCACATATCAAGTCCAAAATCACAGACTGTTGGCTTTCGGTTACGGTTATGGTATCATCGTGGCGATTGTCTTGTGCTTTGAGCAGAACGGGTACTCCCAGGATAAGTCTACGTTCTATTCCGATGTTATCGATCAGTTTCTCGCCGAAGCCAACCTATCTCGTCGATCCGACCTTGGTCAAACTACCCGCCTTCTACTGCTGGCTACATTGCCACCACAGCATGTCGATCCGTACAGGATCACCTAGCTGCCACAGTACGGTTCAAAATGCCAAGCGCGGATGTGTGCCTTGCTTGCCCACGGCATCGATATGGTTCACTTTTCCTGAATGGTTGACGCCGCCTACTGAGGCATTACCCGGCCTTATGTGTATTTTTATCTTTGTCTTTGCCGGCCTTCTCACATACCACTTCAATATCAATCACACCGTTTTCGGCGCTGTAGTTTGGTAGGTCGGGGGCATCTGCCCCGAGAGCTCGTTGCTTGTAACACGCTTTGCGGCTGCCTTCCATTGGTATCGATTTAACGCTACGATGGCGATCGCGAACCATCCCTATCTCGCTCTGAATCCTGCGATCGCCCTCGCACTGTCTTTACTCTCACTTCTGCTGCTGCAGCCTGCGGGTAGGAAGCGGGCTTAACTCGCCCAATTTGTCACTGCGCCGGCTTCGTTTTCCCCTTCTCTCATATCGTTGAATGGGCCGTATTCCCTGGTTCATCGCCCTCAACTCCCACTGCTGTACGACCCGAAGGTGCTCCCAGCGCCCCGCGTGGTCCATCTGGGGCGCGCGTCCCTGCACTAGTTTGTGCGCGGGGAAGGTTCACGGTATGGACCGCGAAGTTTGGAGCCTCAGGTTTCTGTGCCCCAATCCAGACGAAAGCCTGGAACTCCTACAACTGTGCCAGCGTCTAGTCCTCGCTAAGTGGCATGACACGAGCCCCGCACTTGCTCCACCGCCCGCCATAGCAATCTCGACCACGCGCATCGAGGCGATGCCACATGCGTGTCGCTTGGTTGCCGCACCGAATCACGTTGTACACCTCCGGTGAAGGTGCTGACGAGATGCAGCCACCCAGAAGTACGCTGGCCAAACACATCACTGACTGACGGGGTCGAGGCGCGCTCCAACCGAAGAGCGTCGTGCACAGGGTCCAACCATCCACAAATCTAGAAACTCGTGTGCCTTATTAAGTAGGGACTGTGAGTTGCTACTAGTCATAATCGGACACTCCGGCTTTCAACTACAGGCAGCTCGACGAGACTATGAACGCAATTGCCCCAACTATACAACAAATTGATAATTCAGAAATTCCGATTAGAAACACGGGATGAGTCATGTTCATGCAATGAATTGCAGGGATGTATCCTAGGAATGCCTGAGCAACAATTTCCGGCAATACAAAGGTACATACCATAGGGTGAGAACATGAAAGCTGATCGAACCAAAGGTGAGGCCAAAATGAACACAAGGAGCCCTCCACCCTACTTACCTGGGGCTTCTGGCTATATTTTGCACTCAAAATAGCACTGATGTGACAATGTTAGACATTGTACACGGGGATGGAAGGAGGTGCTCACCGAATATTCCCGAGGAGTTGCTGATAGCTCTGTTGAGGTTGCTGGGCTGATAGGATAGGTCAGAGGTGTCTCAAATTTTTGTAAGAGAGGGGATTTACTGAGAGCAGCTATAAAGGCCTATTTCGCCACTTTAGCTAGTAATCCTGGATGCAAGTGGAATGCCGCTTACATAGCTCATGGCACCAGTAGCAGAGCCAGCCTCGACGGCATCTGCACTTGTCTGTGAGTCCTTGCACCCGCTCCACGATATCTGTACATCATTCGAGCAGCCTAAATAGAGGGAAATGAAAGAATACGCACGACATCAGCTGGGCTTGTTTTAGTTTGACGGGCCCTTTGTGTCGCTCCTCTTCCTGTGGTAGCGGTCTTGACGAAACCGGTGACAGATTTAAAAACGCCACCCATATCGCCACGCGCATAGGACGACACGGCGCCGAGAAGGCCTTGACCGGCTTCAAGAGCAATATTGGCTTCCTTTATTTTGCCTTCTGTAGAATACTGGGACGAAAAAATATTTTAGAGCTGATTCACTGGACCGAGTCAGGTGTTATGTACCATATACGGTAGGTCTTCGTGGTGATATCATCAGAGCATGCTATTCCTCGAAGCGGGGAAGGCTCACCTAATGCACTACCAGAATGACAGGACTATGAAGTCGAATCAGTAGAGCTCAAACAGCACGTGCAAACCCTGCTTGCATCAAAAATGGCAGTGAGCCGACAGCCAGGAGGGAGAGGTTTGACCATGATATCATGCATATCCTACGAAAATATTGGTTAGTACGACACGGCTTCTGCCCTTTGGCTTACATCATCTACGATGTGCCCGGCCGTCTTGTAATCTACGGGGTAGATAACTGACAGACACCCGTTCACAAAACGTCTGGATCTAGAAAATGTGTGGCACCTTCGTCATATCCATCGTCTTCGTCGCCGTCCAAATCCTTCGTTTGACCCCCATGACCAGAATCTAGATAACAGTTCAGTCCTCGGTTAAACTAACATCGACAAGGGAAACACATACAATGGAAAAACAAAGAGTCATTTGGTCTCGCGTCCTTTACCAACCATTGCATTGCCCTTATCTGCCGAGTGGATTTTGAGAAATGAGGACCCTTCGCAGAAAAGTGCATACCAGGTTATTCTTCGTGGGGCTCGAATGCGGATCTTGCTTATCGTCGGTCAGTACCACAATATCTTCGCGCCTGTAGCCGAACCTCTCTATATTGCGAGATTAAGCTGCGTACGCAGGAAGTATAAAAGTTGAAAATACCGCATAGAAACCTCTCGACGTTGCGGGCGTCATTGATACACCCTCTCAACTCGCCCTCCTGTCCAACATAGTTGATCCCAATCTAGTTGAACCTCGAATGAACCTGCTTGCACCTTTCTCAAAACCTGTGGAGAAACATACGCAGAGGGCTTTCTTCCTCCCATTACATTCCGAGTACTGGAAGAACATTTGTCGCTGCTGCGATCCTTGAAATTGAGGTCCGTAATATTGTTGCCCCGGCGGAGGGCGTGGAGGAGGCACAGCTAGGTCCGGATTGTAAGTTCATCTGCAAGTGAAGTCGTGAAGGGGTACACACGAGGAGGACCATAGTTTCCAAATTGACCTGCGCTGTCAAATACGCAATCATGGTCTTTTTCCTTAGCGGTTGCAATGGTAAACGTAAACTTACTGTGGATGACCGGGAGGAGGGCCCAAGGGGGGTGCTATTCCAGGGCCGGGATAAGGAGAGGAGTAACTGGACCCCGGATAGGTATTCGTTGGGATGGATGGGGGACCAGGGGGAGGGCCAGGAGGAGGGCCGACACTGTGGAGTGTTGCTACACTGAGATAGTTAAAGTGGTTAACATTATCAGAGCATACCCTGGGGGCGGACCAGGAGGTGGACCATAAGGGGAATACCCAGATTGACCAAATTGGCCGTCACTTCAGGAGTTATGGATCGGAGTCAGGGAGAGAAGCGAAGGCAGAAATAGGATAGAAGGTTCTCACGGGGTGGGGAAGGTGGGTGAACCGTAGGCATTCTGCCCAGGAGGTGGGCCAGGGGGGGAACGATAAGATGAAGGATTGTTGTTCCACCAGTCCATTGAGATCGTGGTTTTGATCAACTTGAAAAGGTTCGCTCTCCTGGCATGCGCACCTGTCACGCGTTACATATCACACACACATCGCAACTTCTGTGGTGGTGCTCGGGCCAGCCTGACTCGGAGTGAGTACAACTGGCAGTATCAATCTCGTTCTAGTTCTAGAAGTACTGTATCGTATCTCAACCACCCTATGTTTTCTTCACCCCTTGTGCTTCAGCGCCCTGTCCATGGCTTTCTCCTGCCTCCTTACCACCTGTGTTCTCGTTCTCGCAGGCCAGACCTTCCTTAAGGTTTTTTACGTGGACTATCATCGGTGTCCCCTCGCCGTCCGGTTCAGGCATGGCCACACGCATTCGAAGCTCTTCAAACTCCTTCCGCGCTTTCTGTAAGGCTCTCAGCGCCGAAGTTATGTAGGCAAGCGTGTGGTTCTTGACACTGCCTATACTCTGCAGTGAGTCAGTGACCTCCGGTTCCTATCCATTCTCACGCCGGGTGGCACTCGGTTTTCTCCCAGTGCCGCCCACAGGTCGGAAAGGGTGTTAACCTTGTCAAAATTCTTTCGAGAGGCTTCGCATGAGATACTGTAGTCACTTGTATCGTTGCCAGGCACTCTTCTAATTTGATGATGTCCGCAAGGGGTGTTTCCGCCCCGAGGGCAAGGCTATCTATCTGAAAGCGAGTCCATCAAATCGGCGAAGACACCATTCGCTACTCCCTTCTTGCTGACGACTTTATAACAGCGGAAACCAGAGGTTGGGCAGCTCAGGGCTGGTGCCTTGAAGAGCATGCCCGCAGCCGAGAAGCACGGTGGGAGTTGCGAGAGCTTGTCTCGTTGGTAACTTAGGTTTTGACTTACCTATCAAGGGTATCCCTGACCCCGGAGTGGAACCGTACCAAACTTTCTCTTAAATTACGTGCGCATGTCAGAAACTCCGCCAAGGGATCCGCCAGATTCTCGCGATCGTTGGGTTCGCTGATGCATACCAACGTACGAAGGTCTTCTACGGTCATCTCGACTTGCTTCACGTTGAGTGGAAACGTGGACCCATCAAAGGCCCCGTCAAGCAAGTTACCGACCAATTCTCTTTGAGTTTCGACCAGGCTTCGGAGTCGCGACCCCATGGTATCCTCTATGTACCGAAACCGGAACAGGTGCTAGCTTGTCCAGGGACAAAGCAGGCAGTTGGGAGGAGATCCGTGTGTTCGGCGCCATCTACGGCTCACGCGAAGATGCTGATGAAAGTGGCGATGAAGAGGCCCCGAAGAAAATGTGAGGCGAATCATTACGATGATAAGAACCCTACTCTGCCTCCTTTCCCATGTTTTTAATGGCCGAGAGGGCGTGCGTGTCATGCCAGCCACACTGTAGCAACTATTGTACTCGGGCGCAATCAAACCACGCTACATTTGCGTTGTAAGGTGTTCCATTCTTTTTGCGAAATGATGGAAACCCCACCAGAGGATGGGATATCCCCTTCCGCTCTTCTCTCTACTCCGTAATCTTACGCAAGCCACCTCGGCCTTGATCTGTCACATCATTCATTGTCCAGGCTGGTTGCGCAAGCATCCCATATGATCCCGCAGGAACAGCCTCTTACGCTATTTTCTCTCGGCGCGTGCCGTCTGCGTGTCCTTAGAGGTCATCGGAGGGGGTGAGGTGCCACCAGCCACCTGCCTCATGGTCTGTGCGAGGTCGGGTACAAAATCCAGGGGCCATGTGTTTGCCTCTTGCTGTTTATCCCGCACGCATCATCTCTTCTTACACCTGCACACTATCAGAGGTGTGTGCCCGATGCTCGCAATCTTTTCTTAGTCACGACAAACGGCCCATATAGGTTTTACAGCTCATTCCGATCCCCTTTCTTCCCATCCCGTTTCCCAGTGGGGTTTTCTCATCTCCACTGTCACCCTGCCTCAAGGGAGACAGGTGGAGTCTTAAGTGAAAAACATCGGCGCTGCAGGAATAGCCTAGGTCTTCGGACCTTCAATTCTCCGCTTTTCATCCGGACGCCCTTTGTGCGTAAAGTACTACGCGCCGCCGGTGCCTCTGCTGCTAACGGCCACCCTCATAATGCCCGCCGGCAGCCGTAAGATCTCTGACGACTTCCTGCATTCCTGGGAGGCCTTCGACAGAACATTCGCAGCGCAGCCGGCCTCGCCTAGCTCTGGGGAAGAAAGCGACTCGCTGGAGATCCAGCCCCCTCGAAACCGACCGATGGCGCCCGAGCCCTTTTCGACTCCCCCCTTTTGTTCACAAGCCTCGACGAGCTCCTCGGGCCCCGTGACCCCTGATGATTCAGAGTCACTGGACCGCGTGTGGAGCGCGGTACGTAGGGCCAAGGAACGCGAAATGGCAGCCTCTCCTTCAAAAATCAAGTCGCTGGAGAGGGGAAGATCTCCTCCGATCCTCCATTCTCCGTTGAGGGGCCTCCCTTTGGAACCATCTACGCAATCAGCCGCGCGTGTACCTTCCCCAGCGCCTCCGTTGAGGAGGCAGAAATCAATGTGAGTCCTCTACGTCGACGCGTGTGTGCGAGAGCGAATGATACGACCTATATTCTTCTTCTGCATATAGTATCGAATTTAAGGATTCTTCGGATGGTACCAGGGTGAGAGTCGCAGCGATCGACGCGCTGATCGCGACCGTATTTTAAGCCTGTTCTTGGCGCAACAGGTTACCGCCAAGTTCGACATCCCCGGAGTCGCGAAAGAAGATATGAACGTCACGTATCATCCTTTCCCCGCCCGGCTCGAAGTCAGCTGGAAGACCGTCAAGGTCACTGAGCGAGAGATCGACGAGGGTATGATGGTTCGAGACGTCGAAGAAAGAACTGTCTGCCGAACCATCCCACTGCCGGAAGGGACAAGAGTGAGCCTTCTTTCCCTGTCTCTGTGTCGTTCTCTCACAAGAAGAGTGTGCCTCTTCACAGTTCGACGAGGTAGAAGCAAAGCTCCTTCGTCGCCTTGAACTCACATACCCAAAAATGCATGCTGCGCGAGCGAAGCCGCGCACCCCTACACCACAGAGACGCGGTCTACCGCGGCATGGTGGGTCAGAGTCACGAACGCTGGACGCATGGTAAGCGTTGATCGGGATGCCATCGTTATCTTTACTCGCATGAGCAGGGTGTAGTTGTCTCGGTGCCTTCTTAAACTTACCTTATCGGGGATTCACTTCTGTAGAGCGGTCTGCATTAACGTGTGTGTACGCTAACCTTTGATTCAAGCGTATCTATCTGTATGTAACAGGTTTGTATTTAATATCACGAGCGAGGCGATAATGGAAAACTCGGATGAGCCTCGAGTGGTGATCGTGTGACAAGGACCGATGATTAATTACTTGACTCACTAAAGGTAACGGTTTGGGGATGATCGGAAGAATAATCTATGGAAATCCGAAAGCGTAGACTTGGCGCAGGGTGGTCGTACGGAAATTGTCGAAGCTGCCGTAGATACCTACTCCTGAGAAAGTCGGAACGGCGAGTCACGATGTCGAGAAGTGTTAGCAGAACTGAGCAGGTCTCATTTAAAGTTCGATCTTTTCCCCTTCGGAAGATACTGTACTGTACATCCAAGCGATCCACAAGAAACCCGAAGACGTTAACATGGTGCTCCAATCGGCATTTATATACATTCAACAAGCAGGTGATGCGACTCGGAATGACGAGAAATTCACCCCTATCATGGCTTTCCGACTCGGAGTCAATGAAAGAAATTTCTAATGGTACAGGTTTGGGAAGGCGCCAACCCAAGGCCCGGGAAAGACTCGGACTCGAATGCACACCACGAGTCAAAGTGAGCACTTGCACTTCCGCAAGCGGGAAATTGTGACCGGATGCTGCCCACTTCTCGGGTGCCTCTTCAACAGGCTGGAGAATGCCTGGACTGATTCCTGAGCACCAGAAATCGACGTTCAAATCGTATGATGTGAAGCAAGGTTGTCCGTCATTATCAAGGGTTGATGCGCCCTCTGATGGTGATGCGTATGTCATGTGAGTGACCCTTGGCTCCTTGCTACATGGTGCGAACACAACGCGGATGATAGGGATAGGGAACTTTCCATCTACTTGGTCAGATTTGAGGAGTAAGTCACAATGAAAGGGATCAATTTTCTGGAAATTTTCGGCCTGGGACTGTTCAGCGACATCATTGTCCTTCACTTGGATGATGATGAAACCAATGTTCTTGACATTGAGGTCAGTGCTGCCATATAAATATGGATAGATGGCGTCAATGCCAGGCTGACAGTTGGCACCCAACGCAGCTGCACCACGTGCCATGAATGTGTCAAACCGGTGAAAGGCACCAGCTTGAATAGATGATAATAGGTATCACGGGAAAGTGGGCGTATCAGCACAAGCACGACGAAGCACATTCGCAAGGGGTTAGCATATCACCAGACCCATGCTCAGAACGCTAGCGGGTGCTGGAGGACGTCAAATGAATCAACTTTGGCACTTGTATGTCAAACCAGAAAAAACAACGGAATGTTAGGATTGCACAGCTCCTCGATGTGTTTTCACCTGCACAAGGGGTAACGGAACGTATTCATAAAAACCAGGTGGCACTCGCGCTAGGCTCTGCTTCCCACCACGCGCATGAAATCCCTTTTTCCTAGAAGCCGAAACGGCGCCAGAGCCGCCTGTTCGTGCCCTCTGCGTGGTTGCTGCCCGGTTCCGGCTCGGAGGTTCAACAGGTGCTGCAGGAGAATCGGAGACTGCTAGCATCTGAGGCAGGGATCCTCGTTTAGCACCGTCTGCTTGGCGCCGTTTGCGGATCCGACCTTCCAAAGACGGCGTCAGGTTCGATGAGGTGACGAACTGCAACGGTTGCCGACTGGATGTATGCGCGGGATCTTGGACCGTGGGGCGCGAAAAGGTCCCACTGGAGAACACATCAGCCTCAAGGATCCGTTGAGCAAGCGACTTTGCAAGATGCTTTTTTCGCCGAAGACGTGGAACCCGCAGAGAAGGGTGCTTGGATTGTATGCGGGGGTATTCAGAGATACGACCATCACTTCCAGTCTCGCCATAGTATGGAGTGGGTGCGGAACTACCATCCTCGCTGCGAGCGACATCTAGTTTTACCGTGGCGAGACGATTTCGGCGGCCATATTTTCTACCAGACTTGCTTGTTACGCCCTCTAGAAATTCATGAACAGTGATGAGTTGGCCTTCGTGATCAGGGGCTGCTACTGGCACAGCCGAGTGAGAACAAGCTTGAGAGGAAGCCAGGCTACTTGTGCCGTTTTCACCAGCCTGTCGCTCGGACATGAACAAGTCTCGAGGCGAAGAACAGCCTTCTCCAGTGCCGTCGCCAGTAAACGGGAAGTCAAGGAGAGGAAAAATGTTGTCCAGGGCTGCCCTCATGCAAGACTCATCTAGGGAAGGCTCAGGCAGCAGCAGTCTTTTGCGTCTCCGCTTGATCTGCAAGATTCGGCTTAAGCATTCACCGGCGAGCGCTGAGCTACGATACCATGGTGAGGAAGGGCTCACTATAATGTTCTCGCCTTCGAGGTGGAGTCCCGAAGTTGCGGACTCACAAGCCATCGTTGACCTGGGGTACGATGAAAGTGGCCTATGAACGAAACAGGTAAGGCACCAGCCAGGTAGGGCAGAACGCAAGGCGGCTGCCACGTCGTCGCGCAACTACGACTGACTTGGATCGGAAGTGGCTGAGTTGAGATGCAATCGACGGCGGTCTCTCTTAGACTGAACGCCAGCGGCCCGGGCAATCGAAGTGGTTCACATCAAATCAAAAAGTTCGCCCACTCGTACAACTGGTATCCTTTACAACGAAAAAATACTTCTGCGCTGCAACCTTCAAGTTAATCCCTAATCCCAGACATTACTCAAGTAAGTTTCTACTTGGATTATGCGCGGTACATCATTTCAATTCATTTGATCCTGTTGATGTCTCATACCTGGCTTCTCTAGCGGCTTGGTCTACCTAGACAGGGCTGCGCGTTCTACTTTCAATTTCTTCAGTTCGGCAATGGCAACCGCAGTCTCCTCGTCTAGCTCCTTGGTCCTCGGTGTTCTAGCCTTGAGCTCACGCACATGACTACCTTGTTCTGTTACCCTGGCATCCAGCGCAAGTGCTTCAGCCGACTTGGGTCCATCCGCTTCGCCCACTTCGACAGGTTGTACCAATTTCTTCGCAGCCACCGCCTTGCGCTTCGAGGTTCCTGACGGTGCATGCGTCTCGTCCGCAGCGGGCACCGCTAGTGCGGGATCGTTCCCCGCAAACTTGGCGCGCCATACATCTGCCATCTTCTCTTCAATCTTCTTGAACAGGTGCTCTGGTCTACCGATATGGTGGCCAGGCAAGAGGTCGATTGAGAGTGCGTCGGGTACTGCGCGAGAGGGGGCGTTGAGCTGTGACAAGATGGAAGCGGAGGTCGAGGGCATAAAAGGGTAGACAAGTGCGGAAAGCACATAAATGAGGTTCGCAGCGCGTGTGACGACCTGTGCGCAGCGTGTCGGGTTCTCGTTCATGAGTGCCTTGTTGAGGCCAGAGGATTGCAAATACAGATTGCCACGCTGTGAGAGATGCATGGCCGTTTGAAGGCCGAGCCGGAGTCTAACGGCGTCCATGGCTTCTGTATAATCCATCAGAAGGCCGTTGACATCGGTGACGAACTCGGCGTCATTCTCATCGTTAGGCGAGAGAGGTCCGGGGCTATCGCCTTCTGGAATGATACCTCCGTATTGGGACGAAATGAATTTGAGAGCCCGGTTGACAAAGTTGCCAAAGCTAAGAGTCATCAGCAACACCGAAATCTGAACGACAAAGATAGCGCACTTATTTAACAGGACATTGTTGTTCGCCGCCACCTAGTGTGCATGTATGAGCTATTGACCTGCCCATCCGATGTAGTCAACTCACACAGTCACCCCAGGAAAACGTGGCATCGGCGGTTTCTGGGCGAGTCGATAGTAGATAGTACCTCCACACAGATGCAGGGATTCCAGTCTCTTTCGCAGCTGGGCCGAATACCCCGCGATTGTGGCTCTTTGAGAACTTTCCACCTTCATAGTTCAAATATTCTGAAAACAGGCGTTCAGTCATATCAATAGCAATCGACTTGTGTACTAACCAGTAGTAGAGAGGTGGTGGAGTAGAGTCCAGTCCCTTCCGTCACCAATTTGCACTGATGGGAAATAGATTGTATGGAAATACACATTGTCCTTCCCCATGAACTGATAGAGGCGAACGTTCTTGGGATTGAACCACCATTGTTTCCACTCAGGCGTGAGATTCGCGGTTATGCTAAGATAGCCTATAGGGGCATCGAACTATGGGCGATTAGGTGGTGCGTTATCATGACGAGACGGAACGACCTCACCCAGACATCTGGAGAAAAACCGTTAAGCCATGGAGACGAGTTGACATAAACCACTCACAGAGGACCTTCCCCTTCATGTCTTGATCAGGATCGTCATCCGCCACAGGAACGGGGACACCCCATTTAAGATCTCTGGTGACGGGGCTGGGACGCAGACCGCCCTTAAGCCGTGCGTCGATAAGCGCACCTTCGCCGTTGATTACGGAATTCGGAGACCACTTTCCCCTTCTCCATGACTCTTTGATCCACTCTTCCGTTCGAGGCTGGATTTCATCCAGGCGCACGTACATGTGGGCAGAAATGCGAGTTACGACGTTGTGCGTCCTGTCGAGGATGCAGCGAGGGTTGATAAGTTCTACGGCATCGAGGGTCCGTCCGCAAGTATCACATTGATCGCCGCGAGCGTCCTAAGAGCCACTTAGAAAAGGGTTCGAAATTGAGGAGAACTAGAACTTTACGTCTGAATTGCAATGTGGGCAGGTGCCTTCTACAAAGCGATCCGCGAGAAACCTGCCTACAGCTTGACGCCATGGCACTGACAAGCTGTGTGGGTGCTTACTTCTGATCGTCTTCGCAATAAGTCTGTTCTTTTTCTTGTCGCAAAAGGTTGTCATGTTTCTTCAGATTTAAGTAGATCTCCTGGCAGATCCTATCCTTCCCATTAGGAAGACAAATCATGTCAGCACAGCCTAGCGTACTCTGTGTGTAGGGGTGTGGATGTGCGACCAAAGTAGTCGAACCTATAGCCGGTCTGAGTTCCGTCGAAAAGCAATCAGGGATAGGTACGAACCCGATGTCGAACCACATATAAGTTTCGCGGTGGAGTTCGTTGTATTTATCGCATAGTTCTCTCGGAGAAACACCCTCCTTCAAAGCTCGAGTCTCTGTGGCTGTTCCATATTCATCGGTTCCGCATATATAGAGCGTTCTTCGGTTTCGAGTGCCTACACAGAGTCTCTACATCCTATCTCCGTCATAGGCAGATGTTCACCCACGAGAATATCTATGGTATGGTTGTTCAAGTTGGTGTAATACAGACATAATAGGGCTCACCGGCTGTATACGTCAGCGCTGAGTGTGCTTCCGATAATATTTCCTTCATGCGGGGGGAAAGATCAGTGAGAAGCACTCAAAATGCGTGTTCAAACATACCAAGATGTGGAACATTATTACAATACGGAAGAGCGGACGTGATAAGGATATTTTGCTCTCCGTCCTTTGGTAGTCTGGAGGAATGACGCTCTGCACATGAACGAAGTCTAGCAAAACTCACACTACTTGACCAGGCTCCGGGACAGATCTAAGCAAGCCCTCTGCGGACCTAATTTTCTGAGTCATGCTGGCAGAGGAAGCGAAAGGCAGCAGATGCTGATTGAGAATTGGGCACTTGGTAACGGGTCGAGTCAGGGACTCGAGATGGATGAACCTGATCTGATCTAATCTGAATTGATCTAATCTTTACACAGACTGCGACAGAGAGATTCCACCAAATATGGTCCAACTGGCGCGGCGACTGTCAGTCGGTCTGCAGAACATGACGTGACTTAGTCAGTCACCTCCAGCTAGCCGTATTTTATCAACTACAAGATAACCGTGACCGACATACATGCCTTGTCGCTCCCTTAATGCCATTCTTTCGCGATTTCGGTGTGTGGCGTTAATTGGCAGTGTCCGAGGGCCATGTTAGCAATACTATAGTTCTTCCGTCCACAGGCTTCCTCACGCTTCCGGGATGTCTTCTGCGAATCCGGAATTCACGGTGGGCACCGACAGGTTGACTTTAAACGGGTTTCTAAACCTTCTACCTTCTATTAGCCTCGCGCCGTCATTCTCGGCTTGATCATCGGCTGCCTGCTATGCTTCACAAACTTGTATTTCGGACTACAAACAGGATGGATCAGCATGTACGGAATCACCTCTATTCTTAGTATCCGCTCACGTACATGTCCTTTGTAGGATGTCTCTTCAATCGGCCATTATTGGCTTCTTGATATCCAAGCTTCTGACCGTTCCCATCACTCCCCAAGAAACTGTAGTGGTTCAATCGACGGCGGTTGCAACTGGGACTGTCCGTCAACTACTTATAGCTGCGACCGATATCAAATCCTCAGATTCTTTTTCTTTAGATGCCCCTGACAGCGGGGTTTGTCGGCATCATTCCTGCATTGAGCTTGCTCGACGAGCAGAAAGACGGATCTCGTGCTCTCACCTTGACCTGGACCTCCGCAGTTGGTTGGTCTTGTGCAATCGCCTATTTTGGGCAAGTAGTTTCCTTCTGTTCACAACGAACAGAATTGACGACCTTTTAGCGTCTTCATGTCACCACCAATACGGAAGAGAGTGGTAAGTTGGACTCCTGATCGTTTTGAAGTGGCGGACAATTCAAAAAGAGCAGATTGTTGATGAGCAGCTCGCGTTCCCATCAGGAACTGCGACTGCGCAGGTCATATCAGTACTTCACAACATGCCTTTAGCAAACTCCGGACAAGCACCCGGACACGGATACAGACCTCTAGCCATACAGGATGAGGATGAGGAACCATCTCCCCCACTGGACCTTGTGGATGATAGCGAGGATCCTGAAACCGAAATAAATGAAGTGGTTAAAAATAATGCCTGGTCTACCCTCGCGTGGAGCTTCCTCGTTTCAGGCATGCTCGCTGTAATTACTCCAACTCACTCGTTAACTAATACTGAACTTGAGACTTCTATCTAGCTAGTGGCTTACTTTTTCCCTGTAATATTTGCCCTTCCCTTGTTTGGAGGTTACCTTGCTCGACATTGGCTCTGGACTTTTACTCCAAGTTTGTCATACGTGGGTCAAGGTAAGATTAATGCTTGGACTTCAGGCGCAACTCTTCGAGATTTATGCATACAGGTATTATAATGGGATTCCCGACAACTCTGAGCATGAATCTTGTGAGTCGCATCGCTTGAGACGATAGTTTTGATTTGTTGATATTTCAGTAGGGTATGCTAGTCGGATGGGGATTCCTGTCACCGCTTTCCAAGTACTATAACTGGGCTCCAGGGCCCGTTGGGGACATGACTACTGGGGCCCGAGGCTGGATCCTGTGGACTTCTTTGGCAATAATGTCGTCTGACTGCTTGGTCGCTCTGATACCTGTTACTTGGGAATCTGCAAAAAGGCTCGTGGTAGGGCCCAGAGTTGACGGCGACGGAACAGGTCACGATTCCGAAGTTGAAACGAATGATAGGCTTGTACCAACCCGATGGGTGCTTTGGGGTATCGGCTGCAGCACGACTGCCGGAATCCTCATTGTTTGGCTTCTTTTTAGAAGGGAGGGAATCAAGCCTTGGGCAACATTGCTGTCTTTCGTTCTGGGAACACTGCTAAGCATTTTAGGGTATGTCCTATGTGACACTCTTGAAACAGTCTTTCATTCCTGCAGGGTTCGTGCACTTGGGGAAACGGATCTTAATCCTGTCAGCGGGCTAGGCAAGATCAGTCAACTGTTGTTTGCGGTTATTCAGCCCGGAAACGTCGTTGCCAACATTATCGCAGGTGGTGTGGCTGAAGCCGGGGCACAACAGTGAGTTGACAATGTTTCCTTACGTGTATACTGCTTGAAAGATACCCACCACAGGGCGGGGGACTTAATGCAAGACCTGAAGACTGGTCATCTAATACAAGCTTCTCCGAGGGCTCAGTTCTACGGACAGCTCATCGGATCGACAGCCTCTATCCCAGTCACGGTCACTGCCTTCGTACTATACAACAAAGCGTATACGATCCCCGGCCCCACGTTCCCCGCACCAATGGCCTACGTCTGGCTCTGTCTTGCCAGGTTGCTTCGTGGGTCCCTTGCATTGCAAGCAGTGACCACTTTGTTGACCGGACGAACAGGTGACGGCAGCCTTCCGGAGAAAAGCGCGGTCTTTATGTTCTCCTCCGCCATCGTTTTCGCGTTCATATCTGCGTTCAAGACCCATGCCTCCAGGCGTGGATTGTGGTATGCCAAGTGGATCCCTTCGGGGGTGGCTTTCGCTATCGGATTTCTCAACACACCGGCCTTCTCGCTTGCGCGTCTCGTCGGAGGCATCGTTGAGTATATCTACCATACCAGTCACTCCTCAGGGGGCAAAACCGGCGATATACGGCTTATTTTAATTGCCAGTGGGTTTGTGTTGGGTGAAGGTGTGACGAGCGTCGTTTGTCTGGTGTTGCGAACGTTAGGCGTCGGCATAGTGAGTTGTTGGGGGTGCAACTTTGGGATGTGCGGAGGGTGTCCGTCTTGAGTTGGCACGACGCATGGACTATCATAGAACTACTATACTAGAATCGCTGCGCTAATAGTATGGGGGCGGCCGCACTTACAGTATGTACACGTGTACTGTACAGTCACGGTATAGAAACTAGTAAGACCGTGATT
Organism: Russula sp. MG48; assembly: GCA_003313725.1. NCBI lineage: Eukaryota > Fungi > Basidiomycota > Agaricomycetes > Russulales > Russulaceae > Russula > Russula sp. MG48. The sequence continues at coordinate 5,072 of QLOS01000220.1, read as the reverse complement.
CGGTGGCTGCTGTCAATCTGTATCTGACTCACTCGGATGATGGCCTGGCCTCGTGTAACGGCCTCTCCTTTTTTGCACCATCCACGTCACTCCTCACGCTATCAACGTGGTCGTGGCACAGCCTAATAACCGGTCCTTGCCAATAACCGATAACGTACACTGCAGTATATGAGACTCTGAGACTTCCGTCTACCCCAATACCGGCGTCGCCCCTTTGATCCAGAACGTACTACACGGCTGCGAGGCTCTTACTATGTCCCGGGTCAAACTCGCAGACATCTCTGCCTTGACGTTGTACAATGACGAACCCACACTATCTCGGCGAAATCAGCCCATTCCCCAGCTCGTTTGCAACGGCAAGGCTTGCAAGGCATTCACTCCGGACGTGATCCGGTGTGTCAACCTCGGAGGCGAGGGTACGGATGTGGACTGGAAGGTACGTTCCTCACACCCTTTCGTGGTGCCCAGTGCCATCCTTATGGTGATATGCAAAAGTGTGAAACGGACCTTCCCGAATCTCTGCGATTGGGACGTGTTCAGGTGTCGTGTGAAGGGTGGTCTGGCCCAGGCGACCCTTATGTCCTAAAAGGTACGCGAAAATAGCAGCGTAGATTTTTTTTGGTCCTTATTCACGACGTCCAAATTTAGGATCTTGCTCTCTGGAGTACCGCCTTCAGGAGGTACCGAACGTCTTTCGATCCTCGGCCTCGCATATCAGCTCAGCAGCGAGGTGGTCCACTTGTATGCCCTTTCGCATTGATCTGGAGCAAAGCCGATGACGCTGACCATCCAAAAGCGGAGTGGGTAACCCTGTGCCTTTGTATCGGGTTCCTGGCTTTTGTACTGTACAAGCTCCTCCGTCCCTGCTTCGGACAACTTCATAGGGTTACGCCGTCACGATCACCTCGCCCCCGCCCTTCATCCAATTTTAGTTGGTTTCCTGGGGGCCATGATGACGACCGTCGCCCGCCGCCTCCCTATTCCAAGTATCCCCATAATACGGATAACGCCACGGGGTCCGCGGGGACGTCGCAGGTGCGAGATGGTCAAGACCATCTAGGGTTCTGGAGCGGTGCAGCGCTCGGCGGTTTGGGAACTTACCTCTTGACCCGGCAGCGTAACCCCGAGCCGCAACCGCGGCCATATGATTGGGAAAGTGAGCGCCACTTTCCACGGAATAGCCCAGGCTACCAAGCCCAGCGAGCGAGTGGCACACCCTCGCGGAACCAGCCGTCGAGTAATCTATGGGACAACAGAGGAGAGGGTTCTTCGAGCCTCGGGTCTATGAGGAGAAGCACAGGATACGGAGGCTCGACTGTCCGATAATCGTCTCACGGACGCTGGCAAACAAGTGGAGTTGGTAAGTAATGCGGTAGCTAGCCTGCTCGCTCACGATGCTCCGTCGACCAACGATTCTCATATGTTCACTTATCAGTGTGTAGGCTATTTATGAGTGTCAATTGCTCCATCACAACGCTAGTTTCCTTCTTGTACGATCATTGCAACATCAACGAGACTTTCCGGACACCCTTTATTTGGTCGTTCCACAATACGATGCTATTCTCACAAACGTTACCACCCCTTTGAAGAGTAAGGGCCGGAAATGGTGGGTTGAAGCCATGGGGCAGGACCCTATTGCAGAAGTCCTACTCAAACTTCCAGAGCTTTTCCTCTGGATTGCATCGATTATATACTACGTCGCCGGATCGTTACAAGAAATTCCTTCTCGGAGGTTTCGTTAATACACGCTGGTGAACTCAATGAAGGCTTCATTTTTCCCTGCAAATGGTGAATCCCCGACCGCACCTCATCAGAAATCGGAAGTCGAGCTGTTCGTTCGAGCGAAGAGACAGATCAGACTCGAGACCGATTCGATATGATTTTGGGAACTGACGTATTTTCCGTCGTTTCTTGGCGCCAGGTGAGGTTCCAGCGGCTTTCAGCTTGCAAGCGAGGTACAGTACACCAAACGGCGAAAGTCCCGGCCCACCCCTTCTTTGAAATGGACCAGCAGCGGCATCCCCAACTAAGCTACTGTCCTGTCCTGTACATGGCGCTCCGCCGACTCGGATGCGGGGTTTACGCGCTTGTCCGACCCCCCCGAGCGAGTTTGCTTGCGCACAGCGAGCACATTCGTAACCCAGACTCTCAGCGCCAAACTCATTTATGAGTTGAAGAAGGCCAGCCCTGCACTTTGTAGTTTGTACGCTACGGTCGCATTGGTGCGGCGCCTCCTCCCACGCCAATGCAATGACGCGGGTGCAACACGGCGTCATCGGGGAGTTACTATCCGCGCAAAATGCGGCTGTACCGTGAGCAGCCCACACATCTCCACGAGGCGCCCAGGGTTGCGGGCCAAGTCAAAACCTGGACTCCTTCCAAAAGGTTTTGTGGTGCGAGCGCCTTGCTCGTTGCTCACGCGAGGACAAAAGATGGTCACGCGAGCGCCAGTGCCGGACCAAAGAGCGACTCGGAGCCTGAGCGTGGAGTTGTTTTCGCCACGCCTTTGTCTCTCGCCTATACAGTATAACCTTTCTTTTTTTCTTCGATCGGAAAATCCGGAACACGTTCTCTCGTTGCCGCTCGGCTAGAACTTGAAGAACTTTCGACCCCGCAGCCGCCTCTTCTTTGATATGGCCTCTTTTAATTTTCTTCCATGGGCGCCACACGCTGGTGCCTTGAGCTTGGCCAACCCGTTCCCCCAATTCCTTTTCGTACCATACTCTCGCGCAACGGCAGTACGTTACGTATCGGTCGTCTAGCGCTAGCGTATTTCATACGGGGCAACACGCGAAGCGCGCTGGGGCCCACATGCCTCGCCCACCCCAACAGTCCACGGCTAGGGTGTGGGGCACCGCAAAGTTGTAGACCAATTAACATTCGCTGTACCGGTAAATCCTGAGGACGAGGAAAGAAAGTACGGATGCATCTTGCCAGGGCGAGGCGACGAAATCAGGAAAATGAATGGACGAACGTCTGTGTATGTGTATGTATGTGTGTATGTGGATGAACCACGAATCATATCGTACAGTGTATACAACAAAGCATTAAATAAATACCAGATTGGGGTTAAAATAACCCCAGCCCGTCTAGTGAGTGAATGGATCGATATGCATGTATGAAATGAGTGAGGGTCATAATCCAGGGGAGTCAACAAATAAATAATCTTTTTGCTCTATTAAAATGCCACTTCCACAATTGGAGCATGCGACTGGGCAGCTACACGGCATCGTAGCTTGGACCGGGGGAAGAGCCTGATGAAGAGCCTGTACTCTGACTGGCTTCTGCACTGATACTATCGGGAGCAGGTACAGGCGTGCGGACGCGGTCCCCAATATGCTTGACCGCGCGTGAGCGACCGCGTTCCCGTTCGGGCACACGCACGCGACGGCGTGCGGCGGCTACGGCAACGGCGGGTGCTTTGCCCTTCCGGCTCCGCGGGGGGTCCGTGCGTATAAGGAATGTCGCCCCGAGCGCTACAAAGACGAGCGCGGCTGCAAGTGCAAAGACCGTTTGAGGGAAATGCGCGACGGTGCTTGAATAGACAATGCCAAATAAGAGTGGCTGCGGGAGAACTGTGTCAGAACAGAGTGGGGAAATTGAGTGAGGGGCTTACTGCAAGAATGGTCTGCCCAAGTGCTGTGAGCATGCTCAAGCCGCCAAAGAGCGCGCCAAGTTCTGGACTGGCCTGTCGTGAGCGTTGGAGGATGCAAATTGCGAGACTCTCCAGCGCGGGGGTTGTGCCGCTGGCAAGGGCGGCGATACAAGTGATGCCGGTGAACACGAGAGGAGACGAAGAGAGGTGCAGCGCGACGAGAGTGTGCGAGGTGATGTCGAGGAGGAGGGAGCCCCGCGCGATACAGAGATCGAAGGTAATGGAACGCGCCAGTTGGGCAGATGTAAAACTTGATGGCATCGCGGAGACGGGGGTGGTCGGTGCGGGAGAAGACGGTTTGAAAGTCGAGATAAGGACTGGGGAAGAAAATCAGCTACATGTAGAGAGTATATGTTGGCGATACGCACAGGGCATCAGGAGGAGTGTGTAGACGGCCCGCACACTGGAGAGGAAACTGATATAGTAGCTCAACTAGGCCAGATTCAGCGGACATTGTTTGCGAGCTAACGAGACAAACGTGCCTGCTCTGCACCCCAACCAAAGACATGTTCCGTATACAGATATTTGACCTGGAAGATGCCCTGCCGGAGGGAAAAGGAGGATTAGCTTCTAGCTTGCCTTCAACGGGATTGAGCGTTCAGATTACGCACGCTGGCAAGAAGGAGTGCAAACACGGCTATAGCGAGCCACGACATGCTCCAGTCTTTCTGCACACGACCATTCACCATGCGCTTCCGTGGCGCAAAAATAGCCAGCGGGCCGAGAAGCCGCTTCTTGAGACCGGGCTTATTCTGGATGACAGGAGGAGGGGCGTCTCCCTTCTGGGCGGCGCGCAGCCTGGCTTTGTCCAATGACTCGGGAATGACAAGCAGGATCAGGATGAAGTTTATCGTGCTGCATAAAATGGCAGCCCAGAACACTGCCGTCACGGACTGTCTTTCACGTTGCTGGATACCGAAAGACTGAACCTGGAGGAGGGGGTGCCGGATGAGGAACGCGCCGAGAGTCGGACCAAGCGCGAAGCCAGCATAGGACACGCCCGCGAATCGGGAAAATATGTGAGCGCGTGAACCGTCAGAGGTGCAGTCGGAGATATATGCCGAGATCGCGGCTTGGAACGTTGCCTGGCCACCGAGGATGCCCTCTAAGATAGGTGCCAGTAGGAGGAGCTTGTGGCCATGATACGACAGGGGTGAGGATGGGGCGGATGCAAGCACGAACGTGAGATCACTGTGAAGGAACGTGAGAGGGCGTGGGAGGAAACGGTAATGAATGGTAAATATACGCGAGGAGGAGGCCGATGGTAGAAGCCAGGAGGACTTTGTTCCGGCCGTGCTTCTGGCCATAATTGCCCCACCAGGTGGTGGTGCATACGCTCAGTACGCCCATGACTGTGATCATGATGGTCTGTAAACGTGCGGCACCTGCCTGTACGGCTGGGTCCGAGAGGCACCCT
>QLOS01000219.1:0-73596 GCA_003313725.1 Russula sp. MG48 | reverse complement strand
CAGGATTTCATCCCGAGGCTGAAGGATCACGTCCTGACGCGATTGCTTGGCAAAGACTACAACAGCGATGAAGAAGAATACACAAACGAGGACAGAAACAATGTCGAAATTGTAGAGAACCGGATATATCATCACAGGACCCTATGCGTAAACTACACCACATACGACTTACGCCGCCAACAGGATACAATAAATCCATCTACCCACCCAGATGTCATGGTCCTCTCCTGTGAAGACGGAGAGGACATCCACCCATTCTGGTATGGACGAGTGATCAAGATATTTCACTTACTTGTCTGCCATCGTGGTTCAAGATCCCAATCCGCAGAGCCCGAGCGTGTGGACGTGCTATGGGTACGCTGGTTCGGGATTGATACAGATGCACGGGGTGGGTGGTCAAAGAAGCGCCTTCATGGTATATCATTCATACCATGGGACGAGCCTGGGGCGTTTGGCTTCCTTGACCCTGCACTGGTTGTTCGGGGTGTGCACCTGATTCCCAACTTCTCCCGAGGTCGGTCAGTACTCCGACTACCTCCTTCCATGACACGTCCGGCCAATGACAAAGACGAAGACTGGGACTCTTTTGAGGTGAACTTGTGAGTGCTACCTCATTCCCACATATACAGTGCAATAGCTCAAGTATTGGAAGCTTCGTCGATCGAGACATGTTTATGCGGTTCCGAGGTGGTGGCGTGGGTCACCGGGGGACACACTACCTTGATCCGAAGCTGAAAGACGACAGCCATGTTATGGTCGATGAACCACAAGACAAAGAGCACACAAAAGAGCCTAGTGGCGAAGACGAGGACAAGGATGAGGACGAGAATGAGAACGAGAATGAGAACGAGAACGAGAACGAGAACGAGGACGAGGACGAGGACGAGGACGAGGACGAGGACGAGGATGAGGATGAGGACAAGGATGAGGACAAGGACAAGGACAAGGACAAGGAAGAAGATAACTTGCGCGACGATGGTATGCTTAGAGTAGAAGGATTTGCGGACTTGTGAGTGTGCATGGTGCTGTACTGAAAACGACACCGGATTGTGGCTCAATTTAGGTTGCGCGACTCAGAGGGATTGAGTCAAGATGCACACGAGCATGATAATAGTAAGGATTGCATGATATTGGAATGATAGATTCTCCATGAACATGATCGCCTATGTTACATGCAACAATTTCATGACCTGACATGATAGATTCTCAATGAACATGATCGCCTATGTTACATGCAACAATTGCATGACCTGAAATGATAGATTCTCAATGAATATGATCGCCTATGTTACAGGCGAGACCTTTATGATCAGCCATGATCATTTCGGCCTTCGCCCAAACATGGCAGTAGATAACGTCGGTGGCATGATCCAGCCCGATCCGGCATGATCATGCCCAATCTGCGATGATCATGGACCAAATTTATGGCGGAGTCTATACGGAGTCCATAATCCCCAATCATGTTTCTGCACTTTTGCTGATGACACTGTGTTTTATGGTGCCTCCCCTCCCCGGAAACTGAAACGGAGGATGGGGTAGGAGAGTTACAGTACGGGCGGTACTATGCGCAAGAGATGTCATCCAGAGGCAGTGATCGTTCTCCCACGAGGGACAGCCTGTGCAATGGGGTTGCAATGGCTGACTTCAACGAGCCAGCGCCGTTCTCGCCTCTCGATCCTTGGGTCACTATACGATGCCCAATTCTGGGCTCTCGCGTGGGTATGGACGTGATAATCGTACCCGGGCTACCTTCGGTCCCTTTGAGAGGGCGGAATAAGAGGGCAGGCGAGAGGTCGAACCACAGACACGAGTGCGTGCAGTCACGGCCAAACCACAATGAATACATGCCCGCCGTGCGTCAACTACCTGTCCTCCTCTTAACCTACACCCCCCTCATGTTTCACTCTAGAAGATATCGCGACCGTATAACTCTCTTCTCTGAGACTCTCCATTCTCAAACACCTTACACAAAACTTAGTTCTCGCCATACAATCTCACGATAGCCAGTGCGGCACGGCTAACCTCAGACCTCGGCTACTTGAGAAGCGTTGCCAGTGTTTTGAGGAAGGAAGTAAGAAGGCGGATCGAAGTTCTCAGCATGGGTGATGAAACAGGAAAAGCGGAGGTGGACAGTGCCGATTTGATATCCGACCCCATTGCGAGGATGTGGCTAGACTCTCGTGTAATGGAGGGCTAAGCCGAGCGGGTTGATTCAGAGGGATGAGATCTATAGGGTTTACCTAGTGGTAGACGCCTTCCAGGTTTTCAGAACCCTGAGAATCTGTTTAATTGCGTGGCAGGTAGTGGTGTAACTCTGGGTCTACAGTGAATCAATTCAGCGTGGGGTTATGTCCACATAGATTCGTCTGTGTCATCCCGATGCAATTGGAGCTCTTGACTTGCCCACTTACGCCTACAGCAGTGTGACGAGGCCCAACGTCGTTTGTCTGACACCACATCCCGTGTTCATACTCAAGGTCTGTGTACAAGCCTGCTAGGCACCACACAGGATGCCCTGCTGCTATTTTCAGAGCGAACACTCAACGCATTTCCCCTTCAGTCTCCTGAACTCTATACACCTACCGGATGGCCAGCTACCTGGCCAAGACTTTGTTCAGACGTGCCCTCTCCGCGGGGACGTCCTGCCTGCCTTCGTTGACGTGCGACTCAATCATCACGCCAATGATATTCCTGTCGCCGGAGCGTAATTGTGCATAAATGTCGTCTAGCACTTTGGGCTAATTGTTGCGGTTTTTCTGCTGCGAGTTGCCATCTGTCCATTTCGGTCTCAGCACGAGGGGTTTATTGCGTGTACAGAGGAAATCGGGAAATGCGCATGGCTACAGTCAATCATGGTCAACGGATGGTGTCGCGGACCTTTGCGATCACGCGCGTACGTGCTCGGCAGCAGCATCCAAACCCTTCGTGCCGCCGCGCGTCTTGACTATGGCCGCGACGCCTTGTCCCGTGACGCCCATGAACGCGCGCGGGTTGCTGCTCGAGCGCATCGCGTCCACCGCGACCGTCATACTGCCGTCTGCGCTGTTCTTGAAGCCGACCAGGAAAGATACGCCCGAGGCAAGTTCGCGATGGAGCTGGGATTCGGTGGTGCGGGCGCCGATAGCGCCCCACGAAATAAGGCCATTGAGGTAAATAGTGTCGAGAAGCTCCGAGCCGACTGGAGTACCGAGATTGGTTAGGTCACAGAGAAGTTGGCGGCCGAGGCGAAACCCTCTGTTGAGCCTTTCCAGCTGACTGTCGTGCGGGGTTTCTCAATGAGAGGCCGGTGAGGGGCGTCAGAAAAGGGTTCGGCGTTTCAGACGAAGTGAATCACCTCACTAGAGGTCACATACAGTCTAGTTAAAAATAACGCAAATGAGAGGTTGGGATAAACGCACAAATAAGCCCTCATGATTTTGAGGAGATTTGGCCAGGGGGAGATCTTCTCCTTGAGAAAGTGTGCGTAGTCAAACGCCTGCTGAGGAGAACGGATCGAACAAGGGCCGACGATGAGAAGCACTCGATCATCGTGGGCAGCGAGCACGCGTGCAGCGTTGTAACGAGCGGAGGTAATTGTGTGTTGTGACTCTGGGGTGGATCGGATTTCATGTGGAAGGAGTGGGGGTTGATTGAGAGGATCATACTGGGAACGTAGTAAGAGCAAGAGTGTGTCGAAGTAAACTTTTGCGTAACACGTCTACAAAAGGACCAACTCACCGTTGACTCGGTAAAGACAATCATAGTCACGTGCCGCAGGGATACGCATTTTGCCGAGAACTCATGAAGTGAGCCGGCCCGCGTCTCGGGTAGCTACACTGCCAGCTGTGGCGGCAGGGATCCCCACAGTACTACACATCGTGAATTCAAGCTTTTCGCCGATATCCCGTCCTATCACGCTACATCTACCTTCAAGCTTGTAAGTACTGGCTACTGACTAGAGAGATCCACCGCATTTTCAATAAAATTTGTGTTCTCAAGTCTTCCGCCGGAGCATCGTGACGGCGACTGTGCGCCATAACTCCTTCCCAAGTCATTAAATGAACGCTGTATATATGTATATATATATATATATCCACTCTTCGGAGCTCATTGCCGTCCATCAATGCTGCTCCTCGCTTTGATCCCATACAGCCTTACGTCCCGTGTCCCTGTCATACAGTAACTGCCAGTGGGCGTCATCTTCAAGTTATGTCCTGGGCGTCTATCATCCAGATCTAGCATTATTTGTGTGTACACGAGGCACAGCATATAAACACAGCGAACGAATCCCCTCTTCGCCTTGTCGTCTACCAAATCTCCGAAGCGCGAGACAGCTCCTTGCAATCCTCCCTATGTCCCAGTCTCCCCTCACGACTGCTTCATCCTCCTCGTCCAATTTCCGATCCATTTTCGATGCCGCATTGAAGGACTATCAAAGGAAGACCAAGAATGACCTTCTCGCCCATCAACTCACAGCACAACTGAAAACTTGCGAGTCTGCCACCGCCATTCTCGCTGTCCTCAACAAGCAATACCATATTCAACAGTTCATTCGATCTCAGACCGATGGCGACAGCTCTAAGCAGTGGCTCCACGCCACTCTTACCATCCTGTGTGCATTTTCTGCAGCCCTCGGCGAGGGTGTTGGCCTGGTAGGCCTCTACAGGTCCGATCGTCAAGGATCTGCCCCCTAATTGTTTGTTCGCAGGTCTTCTCACCCGCAAAAGTCATTTTTGCCGGTGTCGGTGTCCTTCTCATAGTACGTAATCCCTTGATGCGCGCAGATGATTCTAACACGGAGGTCTCTTAGGCAGCTAAGGATGTTGATGCGAGTCAAGAAGTGCTCGTCGACCTCTTCACGCGGATTGAAAACTTTTTCAAACGCTTCGAGACGTATGCTGAAGTGCGACTGCATGATGTGATGACGGAATTGATCATAAAGATAATGGTCGAGGTTCTCGGAATCCTCGCTGTCACGACAAAATGGATCAAACAGGGATTTACAAGTGTGTGAATCCCTCGTCACAAGTTTGATTTGACTGATGATTCTCAGAAAAATTTGTGAAGAAACTGTTGGGAAGGACAGATATCGAAGATGCGCTGAAAAGGCTGGAAAACCTGTCACATGATGAAGCACTGATGGCGACTACGCAAGTTCTGAAAGTTACCCACGATGTCAACGACAAGGTGAAAGAGGTCATTGACGGTGCGCAGAGCATGTTCTAGCTGGTCACCATATGGTTAACTTTGATGCGCTTAGTTGGAAGAGAAACAAATGTAGCGGTGCATCAAATCGAGAATTATCTGGGTGATCTCACACGTTCGTGATCTCCTAATTCACCAGTCGCCAGCTAGAGAGGCTCATACACCCACAGGAGATCAGGCCCGAAAAGGATTTCGGGAATGGCTCTCCCCTCCAGATCCGTCCATAAATTATAATACTGCACGGGAAACTTACCACGATGGCACCGCAACATGGTTCACTCGTGGTGAAATCTTCGAACACTGGAAAGAGTCGGGTTCCGAGCGCTTCTTATGGATTCATGGAAAACGTATGTTTCTTGTACTTTTTGCGTCTTGGCTGTTGCTGACTCTCCCCGTCTGGATTGGTAGCGGGGTCTGGGAAAAGTATCATAAGGTATTTCGCTACACGACTCGTTACATCTAAGACAATTCATACCTTCGTCAAGTTCCGCAATCATTCACGAGATGCAGGGTGTTTCCAACCCCGGAGCACCATGTGTAATCTACTTTTTCTTCGATTTTAAGGACGAGGGAAAGCAAGATACCCGGGCCTTACTTTCCTCGCTCCTCATCCAACTCTGCGACCAATTTGATTCATGCTTCAAAGTCCTTTTCGACATGTATAACTCACACAAACGTGGTGAACAGCAACCCAGTGAGGACGCACTTTTACAATGCCTCAAAGACATGCTTCTGGGTTCCAGACAACCCCCCATCTACCTTATCGTCGATGCACTCGACGAATCTCCCGATACGTCCAGAGTACTTGGTGCACCACCGTCGCGTCAAAAGGTTTTGGACGTTGTTAAAGAACTCGTCGAGCTGCGCTTATTAAACCTGCATGTCTGTGTAACAAGCCGACCTGAGGCCGACATTCGAAGTTTCCTTGAGCCATTGGCGCATTTCAAGGTGTCACTGCATGACCAAGACGGTCAGAAGGAGGATATCGCTAATTATGTCCACTCTGTCGTTTATTCGGGCAAGGAGCAAGGGATGAAGAGGTGGACCCGGGATGTAAAAGATCGAGTTATCAAGACGCTATCCGAGAAAGCCGACGGAATGTATGGGTGTCCCTCTATATTCATAACACTTGCTCACACTGTTAGCAAGGTTTCGTTGGGTTGTCTGTCAACTGGAAACGCTGCGGAAGTGTCCTACACGAAATGTCCCGCGTCTGCTGAGCGAATTGCCTAAATCTCTCGACGAAACATATCTGCGAGTGTTGAAGGGAATCGATGAAGCAGATAAAGAAGACGTTTATCGCCTTTTGCAATGCCTTGTTGTCTCTATCCGACCACTCCGTGTCGAGGAGCTTGCGGAGGTCCTCGCGGTTGACTTCGACAACACTGAAGGGATTCCGAAGTTGAACCCGGATTGGCGTTGGGAGGATCAAGAACAGAGTCTTCAGGCGGCATGCTCGAGTTTGATCGCCATTGTCGATACCGGCGACTCGCGAGTGGTGCAATTCTCGCACTTTTCGGTCAAAGAATTCCTGATCTCGGATCGACTTGCTGACACAAGTGATGATGCCTCACGCTATTACGTTTCCCTCGAGCCTGCCCATTTGGTCCTTGCGCAAACTTGCTTAGGGGTCCTACTGCGTTTGGATGATGGGGTTGATATGGATGTCGCCGACGAGAATAGCCGAAACGAGGATACCCGGGACGAGGATAGCCCCACGACCAGCCTTGACCATCTTCCATACAGTGCTCACGGGCGGCTCGCCGCCGGTTCTCCACTGGCTGGATATGCTGCTGAACACTGGGTCGCACATGCCCGGTTCGGGAACGTGTCGTCATGCATACGGAAAGCGATGGAAGATCTCTTTGACCCTGACAAACCACATTTTTCGGCGTGGGTCCAGTTGCACGACATGGATACCCCTCCTTCCCCCGATTCAGCTCTTTACTGGTGCAAACTCGATCAGAATTCACTTGGGACCCCCCTATACTACGCCGCGCTCTGTGGATTTTACTACATGGCAGAACACCTCGTGGCCAAACATCCAGAGCATGTGAATGCCCGCAGCGGTTACTATGTGGCGCCATTGGTTGCAGCATTGGCAGGGAATCACCTCCAGATTGCACAGTTACTCTGTCAACACGGCGCCGACGTGGACGTTCGGGGGGGCTACGACAGGACTCCGCTGAACTCTGCGACGACAAATGGAACTCCTGAATTGGTGCAATGGCTCCTTAGCCATGGTGCCGATGCGAATGCCCAGGATAAGTACGGCGTCACTGCACTGCGTTTAGCAGCTTTTCATGGACTCCTCGACACTGCTCGGATACTACTCGAGCATAACGCAGATGCCAATGTTCCGAATAACGAGGGCAGGGCTCCATTATACGTGGCATCGTGGCGTGGTCACCCCGATATGGTTCGACTATTGCTTAGTCTCGGTGTCGACGTGAACGCACGGACTAAGGACCGCCGGACCCCGTTGCATATGGCCTCAAAGGAGGGGGAGCTCGAGGTGGCATGCGTGTTACTCGAGCATGGCGCGGATGTGGAGGCGGAGGACAACGAGGGTAAGACTGCATTCCAGCTGGCGTCAGAGAGAGGACATGGTGAGATCATGAAGTTACTGTCAGAGCATGGCGCCAAGGCGGCCAAGCATGATGGCGTATCATAGAGTCGTTTACAGGTCTTCTCTGGGTACATAGCGCAGGAATCCCACATCGCTTTCGCCTCAATTTTCTCGTTTTCTATTATTATACATACTACATCTCTAGTTGCCCCCACTGCATCACATAGAGTTCCCTCAGCCTTTAAACATATGTTGTACGTTTGTTGTACGTTTTTGGCAGGTTTTGACACCAACACAGTCGAACGTGAGGCACAATGCCACAGATCCATCGATATCGAAAACTGAGCAAATCGACGATACATAGACCTCGGCGAATAGGCGAAGCGTTGCTACCAACGGATAATTGGAAGAGCATGTGAAACGTTACGGTGCGCGTTCGGCCTTCGAACTGAACACGCCGGCTCAATAGCCCTAAAAGTGGGGCCCGGTTAAGGCACAACTAGCCCCGAAGCTGAGCATGGCCTTAATCGTCAACTAGCTGCAGATCCCGCTAGTGGCTGCGCAAGGTAGGAAAAGGCGGCCGATCCCAGATGATACAAACATAGACTTGGTCCAACTCGGAAAAGTAATTTCGCAAGCCCTCTGGTTGAAGAGAGAAAAAAATCACACGTCACCACACTCCACAAGTCGGCGAAAGTTGGGTGACATTGGCAAGGGGGGGTAGAGTAAAACAAGATAAAGTACCCACTGTTGTATCCCAGGATAAGTCACCGACAAAGATCTTGTTATAAGGACATGGCAGATGGAAGGGATGGGGATATGTGACAGAAGTGGTGATGTAGATCTGAGTATAAGAGTGGCAAAGCGACATAGTGGGGAATACCGGTGTATTTTTGACATCTTGGAAGCAAGATATGGGATAAGAGGTGATGAACATGGCACGTAAGGCGCAAGGCCACCCAAGCTCGCTATAACATCAGGCAAACGCATATAGCGGAGGAGAGACTTGTATGTGGACACTACCGCCAAGTAGCTGATGCAATGTTCTGTGGACACAGCTACCAGGTGACGTGGGAACGCCACCATTCACGTACAATGCGATAGGCACAGTATGAATGAGATGAGGCACGCACATCCATCTTTCATCCTAGGTGGCCTGGTTGGCCAGTTAGGTCGCGTCTACGCGTCCGCAGTACTAGTTTGGCGTCAGACCAAAGCACTGGCTTGGTCAAATCGGCTGCGACGAACGGCATCAATCCATTCCCGTTGGGCGTCTGGCGGTACGAGGAGAATCGAGCTGCAACCTACGCCGGGGAGGATAGACGGACAATTTTACTACTAGGAACATTTTGCTTGATGGATAATGCGTCAGTACTTGTCCTTGGCGGAGAGTCCAAGATGGCGAATGGTTGCGCAAATTGAAGCGCAACCTCAGGTTCGGAGACGGGGGTCGCAAACACGTCTTCTGAAGGCCCGAAAAAACTCGCCAGGGGTACCGTCGCCAGCTGAATCAGTTATGGTTGAGGGGTTGCCAAGAGCAGAAACAGCAGTCAACTTCGAACTTATCACCCGTTGGAATAGGGGAGATGGCACAGGCGGGGCAAAGGAGCGATAAGGAAGAATCACAGGGCGAGGATGTAAACACAGGGCTGACGTAACGAGACTGGGAATCAACTTGTCCACAAAACGACTCCAGAAGTGGCAGAGCACGCCGCCCCACCGTTTAAGGCCTGGATACCGTTAAATCATCTTGCTGTAATGACGTGCCAGATAGTACCGGAAAGCAGATAAGCGACAGAGGTGGGGGGATGCAGAGGGGACTCGGTGCATGGACGTAGGCGTAGCAAAGCGACATAGCGGAGAATACTAGCAAGTTTGACATCTTGGTAGCAAGGTATAGAATAAGAGAGAAGGTAGGTGAGGCGCAAGGCGGTCCAAGCTCGCCATAATATCAGGTAAATGCGTGGACATGACAGCTAAGTAGCTGCCACACTCTTCCATAGATACGACGACGAGGTAACTTGGGCACACACCGCCCTTCCCATACAACACGATGGGACGCAGGACGAATGAGACGGAACACGCACCCTTCATCCTTCGTCTCTGAAGGCCTAATCGGCCGGTCGAGGCCCGGGCGCATCTGCGCATCAACGGCACCAGGGCTCGTCGAACCAGACGGAGCGCCGGTCTGGGTGGGATTGTGCGAGACGAGAGGCATCGAGGTGCCCCCGTTCTTGGCTGGGCATCTGGCGGTACGACGAGGAAAAGGTGCTCCGCAACCGACGCTGACTGAGTAAGAGAGGTACGGCATTCCACCAAGAGGGATTTGGCTTGTGTAGTGGTGCGTCGGGATTCGTCCTTGGCTCGGAGTCTAAGGTGGGGATGGGTTGCGCGCGACCTCCGCTTCTGGGTCGACGAGTGCCACAGACACGTCTTCTGGTGGCTCACGAAATTCGCCAGGGGTACCGTTACCAGCAGAGTCACCTATGGTTTGATGGGTTGCCAAAAACAGAAACAGCGAACTCTTCAAACTCGTCACCATAAAGGCTTGGATAGCGTTGAAATTGTATTATAAAGAGTGGGACACGATACACCATCATAGGTTGTCGCGGTTGGTTCCACCTTCGCCATAGGTTAAACAAGAAACAAGATAAGGTTGAAGGAAAGGGGAACGAGATGGTCGAATTTAATTATTTAAATGATGGCCAGGCTGGCCGCTGGCTGACTTAACCAGGTGGTACAGATAAAGTCAAAGCGTCACTGTAACCTAGCTAGTTGTTGGTCCTTGCGTGGGTTACTGTAAGCGGCGACGGCGGCGACGAGAAACGCACGACACACGACACAATATACAGTAAATGCAGTAAATATATGCATGTCAAACATCGCGTGACGAGCATTAACAGAGATAACCCAATCATCCTCAGAACATCCTTATTGCCTCTGAACCCGCCATGTCCGCCATATCGTCCGATCAGTGTACCCCACTCACCAAGGTCATCTGTTTTAACTAGCGCTGCGTGCGCCCAGTAACAGCGTCGTAAGCATAGTGCCCTGGCTGTTGTGGCCAACCTCTGTGAGCCGAATCCGAGTCTAAGTCACTTCTCTCGCTGTCATCGGGCGCGGGGTTCCTCTTATCGCAGCCATCAGTACGCTCGTAGAAAATGTCGTCTGGGTTGAATGCGTCCACTGCGAAGCGGTCAACGATTAGATTTTCGGGTGACAAGTATGCACGACTTACGATATGGGTCCTCCACATTCATGAGTCGCCGCCTTGGCACTTGGTCTGATCGGAATGCCAATATTCTCCTCGTCGTCATCATCGTCTTCCCTGCGCATTACAACAATGCCAAATGGAGGACTGACGGTTTCGACGTACCACCACTCGGCACTTCAGAAGGCGCCGGAGTAGTATTAGGAATCGTGGCAAGTACAGATGGCCGGCTAAACTTGCCGAGCACAGGCGACGATGTATGGGAACAATCCATAGCGAGCCCGGGAGAGCGGGACCATGAAGTGCCGGTGGTGGCGGTGCGAGGGACGGTTGCGTTCCATAATTTGGCTGGTGTTGGATGGGGATCGGCGGTAACGGGTGGGGCTGGCTTGTATATGGCCGGAGAGAGGCGGAGATAGAAAACTGAGGCGGCTGGGGCGAGGGTGAATGTGAGGTGGAGGGGTAGGACTGAATGCTAAGCTCTGCCGTGGTGAAGGAGGATTAGACGTCACATAGTCCTAATCGAAGGGAACACCCAATAAGATGAATTGGTATTGAAATGAACCATGCTCATAGAGACTAACCT
Source organism: Russula sp. MG48 (assembly GCA_003313725.1). NCBI lineage: Eukaryota > Fungi > Basidiomycota > Agaricomycetes > Russulales > Russulaceae > Russula > Russula sp. MG48. The sequence goes on along the minus strand of QLOS01000219.1, from coordinate 62,046 downwards.
CATCAGGTTTCCCAGGCCTAACGATCCTTCAAAGCACTAGAAGGCTAGATTCACGTTTCACGTCGTGGCAGAGCTTGCATATGCTGCAGCTGCGAGCACATCAAGCAAATACTCACGATTAATGGGTGAGATCCGCTGTGAAGTAAGAACATCTCCGAGGGTGTCCATGAACTTGCTTTTCATGCATTAATGAACGAAAAGCTTGGATGAGTCCCGAAGCATGATGGCCCAAAGCTGTGTAGAGGAGATCAGAAGACGAACAAAGATAGGTACGATGCGCACCCTTGCCGCTGACGGTTGTCGTGGCGCTTCTCCATATCTAAAGTTAAATCCTTGGCGCTAGCTTCGGTAGGTGATGCACGCTCGCAGACCTCTCAAACGACTGCCCAGCCTTCGGACGAAGTAGCGGTCAAGTGGCCTAGCACTGTTTATCAGAAACAAAGCTTGACAAAAGTCCGTAGAGATACAGTATACCGATCATCCTCATAACGTCCTGTTGACCATCACCCATTTCCCGGATTCCTGGATGTCCCGGCGGTGGCTGTTGTGCCCACAGGAACTAGCCCAGATCCAGAAACAGCGGCGCTCCTTCTTCTCTTCACGGATAGAAACTTCGCTCGGTGCATATACAAGAGTTTCGTCACCGTGATTGAGGCTTGGGGCGTCGAGGTTAACCGGAGGGGGTGCGAATGGTTGAAGGTGTTGAGGATGCTGACAGCTGCGGCGCTCGTTCTCGCGCTCCCTAGGTTGCTTAGTATGAGATGAGTGTATGGAATTCGTTCCCAGAATGGGCGATGCGGTTCGCGGTGTCGCGATAGGCGGGTTAGCGAGGGGGGGATGGTCCTGGGGGTAGTGATGGGAGTGAAGAGAGAGGGAAGAGTTGAGTGGCAGGAGCTCGGCAGTGTCTGAATTGTCGTTGACATCAGACGGTAAGACATGCCAGTTCTCAACGTCCGGCGAAGGGGTTGTATTGGCGTCACGATTCTCGGGAATGGGACGGAGATGGAGTAGGGGTTGGACCGGTTGGTAATGAGGGGGCTGAGGTTGGGATGCACGAAACCCCTGGTACGAGGAAACAAATATACGCGTTGTAAATAAGAGTGTAAAGTGTGGAAAAGCGAAAAAGAACAGACTTGTGGAGCACTGCACTTCCCTTGAAGCCGGGGTGACTTTGGTTAGTTTGAATTTATCCCTTGCAAATAATTTTCGCATGGGAAATGAAATAAGAGAAGAGCAGAGTGAGAAGGGAAAGAGATCATGACCATATCTGACACGCCGACGTTATCGGTTTGACGAGAAGTGTCAAGAACTGTCTGGGAACACTCCCCAAATGATTGAATTTCTGCCTAAGTTAGTCAATCATATAAATGCATTTTGCCAAGGAAAATTGAACCGGCCCGCGTCCCGGGGAGCTACATCCAGCAGCGGCAGCTGCGTCAGTGACTCAGTGGGGACCCGGATGTGGGGACCAGCAGTACACATCGTGAATTCATGATTTTCATCGATATCCCGTTCAATCGCGCTACACCCACCTTCAAACTTGTAAGTCCTGGCTACTGACTAGAGAGATCCACTCCATTTTAAATAAGGTCTATGTGCTCAAGCAGCTCAAGTCTTCCGCCGGGGCATCCTGACTGTGCGCTACAGCACTCAGGCTGGCGGCTCCTCGTTTTATTTGGCTGAATCCCGTACAGTCTCACTTCCCGTGTCCGTGTCTGTCATAACCGCCAGGGCGCGTCCTCTTATGCCCTGCGCGCCTATCATCCATTTCTGGCTTTATTTGTGTGTACACGAGGCACCACGTATAAACATAGCCTCTTCGCCTTATCGCCTACCAAATCTTCTCAGCGCGAGACAGCCCCTTACAATCCGCCTTATGTCCCACACTCCCCTCACGACTACCTCGTCCTCGTCCAATTTCCGATCCATTTTCGATGCTGCATTGAAGGACTATCAAAAGAAGACCAAGAAAGACCTTCTCGCCCATCAACTCACAGCAGAACTGAAATCTTGCGAGTCTGCCACCGCCATTCTCGCTGTCCTTAACAAGCAATACCATGTCCAACAGTTCATTCGATCTCAGACAGATGGTGACAGCTCTAAGCAGTGGCTCAATGCAACTCTTACCGTCCTTTGTGCATTTTCTGCAGCCCTCAGCGAGGGTGTTGGCCTGGTAAACCTCTACGGGTCCAATCGTCAGGATAATCCCTCTAATTGTTTGTTCGCAGGTCTTCTCACCCGCAAAAGTCATTTTTGCCGGTGTCGGTGTCCTTCTCATAGTCAGGATTTCATTGATGCGCCCAGACGATTCTAACACGAAGGTCTCTTAGGCAGCTAAGGATATTAATGCGAGTCAAGGAGTGCTCGTTGATCTCTTCACGCGAATTGAAAACTTTTTCAAACGCTTTGAGACGTATGCTGAAGTGCGACTGCCTGATGTGATGACGGAATTGATCATAAAGATAATGGTCGAGGTTCTCGGAATCCTTGCCATCACGACAAAATGGATCAAGCAGGGATTCACAAGTGAGTCAATTCCTTGGCACAAGTTTCATTTGGCTGATCGTTCTCAGAAAAATTTGTGAAGAAACTGTTGGGAAGAACGGATATCGAAGATGCTCTAAAAAAGCTGGAAAATCTGTCACATGATGAGGCCCTGATGGCGACTGCGCAAGTTCTGAAAGTTACCCACAATGTCGACGACAAGGTGATGGAGGTCATTGACGGTGCGCAGAGCATGTTCTAGCTGATCATCATATCATTAACTTTGATGCGCCTAGTTGGAAGGGAAACAAATGTAGCGATACATCAAATCGAGAATTATCTTGGTGATCTCACACGTTCGTGATCTCCTAATCCACCTGTCGCCAGCTAGATAGGCTCACATACCCACAGGAGATCAAGCCCGAAAAGGATTTCGAGAATGGCTGTCCCCTCCAGATCCGTCTATAAATTATAATACTGCACGGAAAGCTTACCATGATGGCACTGCAACATGGTTCACTCGAAGTGAAATCTTCGAGCGCTGGAAAGAGTCGGGTTCCGAGCGCTTCTTATGGATTCATGGGAAACGTATGTTCTTATACTTTTTGCGCCTTGGCTGTTGCTGATTTTCCCCATCTGGATTGGTAGCGGGATCCGGGAAAAGTATCCTAAGGTATTTCGCTACACAACTCGTTACATCCATGGCAACTCATATCTTCGTCAAGTTCGACAATCATCCACGACACGCAGCATGTTTCCAACCCCGGAGCACTATGTGTAATCTACTTTTTCTTCGATTTTAAGGACGAGGGAAAGCAAGATACCCGTGCCCTACTTTCCTCGCTCCTCATCCAACTCTGCGATCAATTCGATTCATGCTTCAGAGCCCTCTTCGACATGTATTCCTTACACAAACGTGGTGAACGGCAACCTAGTGAGAACGCACTTTTACAATGCCTTAAGGACATGCTTCTGGGTTCCGGACAATCCCCCATCTACCTTATCGTCGATGCACTCGACGAATCCCCAGATACGTCCAAGGTACTTGGTACCCCACCCTCGCGTCAAATGGTTTTGAAGGTTGTCAAAGCACTTGTCGAGCTGCCCTTGTCAAACCTGCATATTTGTGTAACAAGCCGACCTGAGGCCGACATTCGAAGTGTCCTTGAACCATTGGCGCATTTCAAGATGTCTCTACATGACCAAGACGGCCAGAAGGAGGATATCGCTAATTATGTGCACTCTGTCGTTTATTCGGACGAGGAGCAAGGGATGAAGAGGTGGAGGCAGGATGTAAAAGATCTAGTTATCAAGACGCTATCCGAGAAAGCCAACGGAATGTATGCGTGTCCCTCTATATTCATAACACCTGCTGACACTGTTAGCAAGGTTTCGTTGGGTTGTTTGTCAACTGGAAGTGCTGCGGAAGTGTCCTACACGGAATGTCCTGGGTGTGCTGAACAAATTGCCGAAATCTCTCGACGAGACATATCTGCGGGTGCTGAAGGGAATTGATGAAGAAAGTAGAGAAGATGTTTATCGCCTCTTGCAATGCCTCGTTGTATCTATCCGACCACTCCGTGTCGAGGAGCTTGCGGAGGTCCTCGCGGTTGACTTCGACAACACCGAAGGGATTCCGAAGTTGAATCCGGATTGGCGGTGGGAGGATGAGGAACAGAGTCTTCAGGCTGCATGCTCAAGTTTGATCGCCATTGTCGATACCGGTTATTCACGAGTGGTGCAATTTTCGCACTTCTCGGTCAAAGAATTCCTGACGTCGGATCGCCTCGCTGATTCAAGTGAAGATGTGTCACGCTATTATGTTTCCCTTGAGCCAGCTCATTTGATCCTTGCGCAAGCTTGCTTAGGGGTCCTACTGGGTTTGGATGATGGCGTTGACGTGGATGTCGCCGACGAGCATAGCCGAAACGAGGATACCCGGGACGAGGGTAGCTCCATGTCTACCTTTGACCCTCGATACGGTTCTCAACGGCGGCTCGCCGCCAGCTCTCCACTGGCTGGATACGCTGCTGAACACTGGGTCGCACATGCCCAGTTTGAGAAGGTGTCGTCATGCATACAGAAAGCGATGGAAGATCTCTTTGACCCCGACAAGCCACATTTTTCGGCGTGGCTCCAGTCGTACGACATAGACACCTATCCCCTCGACGATTCAACTTTTGGACTGTTCTCCTCCTATGAGAAATCAGAAGGAACCCCACTATACTACGCCACTTTATGTGGATTTCATGACCTGGCACAACACCTCATTGCCAAGTATCCACAGTGTATTGATGCCAGTGGCGGTCACTATGTGACACCACTGGTTGGAGCATTGGCGGGAAATCACTTCCAGATCGCACAGTTACTCCATCAACACGGCGCAGATGTGGACGTTCGGGGAAATTTCAACGGGACCCCACTGATCTCCGCATCGGCGCACGGACATCCTGAAATGGTGCAGTGGCTCCTTAGCCATGGTGCAGATGTGAATTCCAAGGATCAGCTCGGTGACACTCCACTGCATTGGGCATCTGCCAATGTAAAACACTCCGACGTGGCTCGGATATTACTTGAGCACAATGCAGATCCCAATATTCCAAATCACCGGAGCGATACACCATTCCACGATGCATCGATGTTTGGTCACCTCCATATGATCCGATTATTACTTGAGTTCGGCGTGGATGTGAACACGCGGGGTGGGGACAGCAAGACGTCGTTGCATCTGGCCTCAGAGAGAGAGCGTCTCGAAGTCGCACGGGTGTTGCTCGAGCATGGCGCGGATGTAGAGGCGGAGGACAACAAGGGCAAGACCGCATTCCAACGTGCGTCAGAGGAAGGACTTAGCGAGGTCATGAAATTGCTGTCAGAGCATAATGCCAAGCATGGGGGCTCATCCGAGTCGTAGCGTCGTTTACAGGTCTACTCTACTGGTAATATCCAAACATATGAATCCCACATCTCTTTCACGTCATTTTCTATTCCTATACCCGACAATACATCGCTAGTTGCCCAACTATCACATAGTGAGATCCATGGCAGAGTCTAAATTTTGAAACATACGGCGTGCGGTTTCGGCATTGTTTTGACAGTGACTTAGCTCCGAGTCGGAGGTGAGGCACTATGTCACGGATCCACCGATATCAAAAATTGAGCAGCTAATAATGCGTAAATCTCCGGGTCAGAGATGGGCAAGATCGTTACTTATTTAACGAAAACAGCGAGAACATGCGAAATGGGGCGGTACGCGCGAGTGCCTTCAATTTGAACACCCGGGGCTTAGGAATTCTACAATGAGGCACGGCTAAATTAATTATAACTGGCCCCCTGAGGCACGCAAAGGAAAACCAACGAGCTGCAGATCCCGCCGAGCTTGAGACGCATGGCTTGGCGCCGACGGCCCGGAGGAGTAGCATGGCCCGCCCGGGCCGATGAGGCCCAGGCTCGCCTAAAAACCCGAGAAGAGATGACTCGGAGATCCGCACATCTTTGGTCAATGATTGAGCCTCATATTTCGGAGGCCCTCCTCTCATAATAGTACCTCCGAGTCTCTCACTTTCTTTCTCGTCTGGCGTACAGATCGCTCTCAGCGTCGTACTGATCTCCTACACACATCAGTTCGAAGATGTACCTAGAGGAAACCGTTCATGTGATTGGGGTTACATTACGTGTAGAGACCTAGTCACTTGTGTGCACATATATTACTTGGGAGGGTGGACTTCTTTCTTCGAAAAGAAGTGGTGAGCCTGGATAGGATAGTACAGAGCTGTGCCACAATATTTCACATCGTGCCAACCAGCTCCAAGTGGATACATGTTCCACGTGCTATGCTATAAGCATGATATCAATCAGATCAAGATGCAAAACAGGGCAGCAAACAATATACTCGACCTAGATAATAACTAACTACAGAGTTAACATACTATAACCGCCAAGAACACCACCAAATCACCGCGCGTATGGGTGGAATCCATGCTGTCCACGATTCGTGATCCGAGCAGGACCGGAGCCTTGGTTCATCCCGGACAACCCCGCCCAGTACCCATCATACCCATATTTTGTCACATCCCCATACCCATGCCGCCTCCACCCATCGCAGCAGCAGCAGCACCGCCCATCCCTCCCGCGACCATCCCTCCTCCCATACCTCCGTTAGCCCCGGCCATACCGATCGAGCCCATCCCGAGCCTGAGGCGCATCCCGCCGACCGCACCATCCATGCCCATGTTACCACCCATCCCACCAGCGGTCGCTGCCATCGGTGTCATACCAGCTACGCCGCCTGCCCATCCCACCCATCCCAAATCGGCCCATACCCATACCCATCCCATCATAGGATTAAAGCCTCCCATATACCCATACATCCCCCCATCATGGCATTGTAAGGGGTGCTCATTCCATTCACCATAGGTTGGTACATCACGGACATGTCGGCTGCGCCAGCGTTGTTCATTGTCATGAATGGCATACCACTACCCATTACCGCGGTATTGCCGCCGGCAGCTTGACCAGTGTTGGAGCTGTTGTTTGGCGAGGCGGGATTATGTCGTTGTTGATCACGTTGGCTGCGTGGCTGTGCTGTCTTCACTTCAATCTGAATCATGTGAAGGAAATGAAGCCGCGTAGCACAACACAGATGGAGTATAGACGCACCTATTTATCATCAAGGATGAGTCCCAACTTGCCAACAAGCTGAGAGTCGTTGCTGTTATCTTCAAAAGTAACAAACCCGAAGCCTTTTGACCGGCCAGTCTCGCGATCGACCATAACTGTGGCGTCGACAACCTTTCCGAATTTGGAAAAGAAGCCACGCATAGAGTCTGCCGTCGTCTGGGGTGCTAACCCTCCAACAAAATATCGCGTGTTTCGTAGGTGTTCCTCTCTTGGGATTGCGCGTTTAGGGTCAATCTGTCCGAACGTGGCCCGTCAGCAACATGGCTAACGCTCAAAAGACAGCACACACGGCCTTGCCGTCCAGGAAATGCTCCCGGACCATGACAGCGTTGACCGAAGCTGGATCTTCGAATGTGAGGAATGCAAATCCGCGTGACTTGCCATCCGCATCCCGGACGATCGTACAGGCGTCGACCTTGCCGAACTCGGAAAAATAATTTCGCAAGCCCTCTGGTTATGCCGGAAAAAGAAAAAAACGTCACACGCCACCGTACATTCATCAGCAAATGTGAATGACATTGACAAAAGGGGGTAGGATGGACGAGATAAAAGGACCATCTGTGGTATCCCAGGATAAGCCGCCGAAAAACATCTTGGTGTAATGACGTGCCACATAGTGCCGGAATGGAGATAATCGACAGAGGTGGAGAGATGCAGAGCAAGGCATAGGCGTAGTCGTAGCAAAGCGACGTAGCGGAGAATAGCAGCAAGTTTTAACATCTTGGTGGCAAGATGTAGAATAAGAGATGGTGCGTGAGGCGCAACGCCGTCCAAGATCGCCATAATATCGGGTAAACGCATGTAGCAGAGGAGAGACTCGTACGCGTGGACACAACCGCTAACTTGAAGTAGCTGACGCACTCCTCCATAGACACGACTACTGGGTAACTTGGGCACACACACCGCCCTTCCCATACAACAAGGTGGACGCAGGACGAATGAGACGGAAACACGCACCCTTCATCCTTCATCTCTGAAGGCCTAATCGGCCGGTCGAGGGGTATCTGCACCTCAACGGCACCGGCGCTCGTCGAATCAGACGGAGCGCCGATCTGGTTAAATTGTGCGAGATGAGCGGCATCGAGGCACTCCCGTTCATTCCTGGCTGGGCGTCTGGCGGTACGACGACGAAAACTGCTCCGCGACCTCAGCCGAGTAAGAGAGGTTGTCACCACTACAGGAGTTTGGCTTGGGTGGCAGCGCGTCAGCATTCGTCCTTGGGCTTGGAGTCCAAGGTGGGGATGGGTTGTGCGACCTCAGCTTCGGGGTCGACGGGTGTCGCAGACAGTTCTTCTGGTGGCTCAAGAAATTCAGCAGGAGTACCGTCACTAGTAGAGTCAGTCATGGTTGGAGGGTTGCCAAGAGCAGAAACAGCAAAATCTTCTTCAAACTCGTCGCTGTGAAGGCCTGCCAGTGGATAGCGTTAAACTTGTAATATAAAGAGAGGAATACGACACACCGTCACTAAGGTTGTTGTCGGTTGGTTCAACCTTCGCCATAGGTTAAATAGGATAAGGTTGAAGGAAAGAGGAATGGAGAAGAAAGAGATGGTCTCGTTTAAATAATGGCCCGGCTGCCAGCTGGCAGACTTAACCTGCTGGTCACACACAGGAACAGCCAAAGCGAAGTCCCCCAACTAGGTTGTTGGTCTGTGCGTGCCAGCGGGCTACCGGTGACGGCGGAGACGAGAAACGCACGACACAAAATATACAGTTAATGCAATAAATATATATCAAACATCGCTTGATAAGCATTAACAGCGATAACCCAAACCTTCCTCAGAACATCCTTTCTTGCCTCTGAACCCACCATGTCCGTCATGGCGTCCAAACAGGGCACCCCACCCACCAAGGCCATCTCTTCCAACAAGCGTTGCATGCGCTCAGCACCGGGGTTGCAAGCGTAGTGCACTGGTTGTTGTGATCAACCTCTGTGAGCCGTGTCCGAATCCGGGTCACTCGCTGTCATCAGGCGTGGGGTTCCTCGTATCGCGGCAGTCAGTACACTTGTCTGGGTTGAGTGCGTCCACTGCAAAGCGGTCAACTATTAGATTTTCGGGTGACAAGTATGCATGACTTACGGTCTGGGTCCTCCACATTCATGAGTCACCTTTTTCATAGTACCTTGCCACTCGGTCTGATCAGAGTGCCAATATTCTCCTTGTCGTCACCGTCATCATCATCATCGTCTTCCCTGCGCGCAACAACGATGCCCAACGGACAACTCACGGGTTTCGACGTGCTGACACTTGGCACCTCGGAAGGTGCCCGGGTAGTATTAGGCATCGTCGCAGAAGGCCGGCTAAACCTGCCGAGGTCAGGCGACGATAGGAACGATGCATAACGAGCCCGGGAGAACGGGGATCATAAAGAAAAGGCAGTGGCGGTGCGAGGGACTGTCGTGTTCCATAATTTGGCTGGTACTGGGTGGGGATTGGCGGTAACAGGTGGGGCTACCTTGTATGTGGCCAGAGAGAGGAGGGGATGGACAACTGAGGCGGCTGAGGTGAGGGAGAAGGTGAGGTGGATGACTGTCCAACGATGAACCCGCCATTGAAGGAGGTAGATTCAGGCGGTGAACGTACCCGCACTCGTCTACTACATTCTTCTACAAAGAACGCTCAAGTCTCGGTAACGGCGAGAGGTGCGAAAGATCACTTACCGAACGACCTAGCCGCACTTCCTGTCGGTTACACTCTATCGCCTGACGCTCGATGCCTCTTCGTTCGATGTCATCGTGCATTCGCAGTACGGACGTAAGGGCCTCATTTGCTTCGAGCAACGCGCCGAGTAGCTTCTCTCGAGTCAGCTCGATAGCCGATTCATCTGCCCTGCTTGTGGCGAGAGTGTTTACTAAGCACGCTAGACATATTCAGTCCGTTTGGTGAGTTGTGCCGCTTTATTGTACGGTGGTGCTGGCTGAGCTTCACGAGTGGCACACGAACGATCCGTTCCTGCGGTCGCCCATGGTATTTGGGCAGGGATTAGTTCCTGGGAAGTAAGACACCTTGTGTCCCATTCCTGTGATACGCTGTTAGCCCGCAACTCGTTAAAAGACATGCACACTTGCATCCCTAATTTCCTTTTCTCGCAAGTCTTACAGAGATGCGAATCGGAAGGCTTCGGAGAGTACTTGCGCATTCCCATTTGGAAAGCGGCATTCTTAAAATATCCGCTGCATGTCCTCCTCAGGTAGCACAATGCATTGTAGTTGACCTTGATTAGGCACATTGCGCCTGGCCCATGTTGGCTGAGGCAATGCCCGGGTCTGAGCTTGGTGCTGTGGTCGTTGTAATTGCGGTGGTGGTGGCACGGCTTGCGGCTGAGAATTGTATACCGGCATAACTTGAAGCACCTGGGCGTGAACGGGAGTCTGATAACGAGTGGGGGTAGGACTGAATGGCGAGATCTGCCGTGGGGAGGGAGAATTAAATGTTGCATGGTCATAATCGAAGAGAACACCCTATAAGATGATTCGGCATTGAAACGAACTCCTATGTTCGTAGAGACTAACCTCATCAGGTTTCCTAGGCGGCGAAACCTTCCTCCAAAGCATACGAAAGCTAGATTCATTCTTTGACGGCGTTGAAGACCTTGCATATGCTGCAGCTGCGAGCACGTCAGGCAAATGCTCACGAATGACGGGTGAGGTCCGCTGGGAAGTAAGAACATTTTCGAGGGTGTCCATCAACTTGCTTTTCATGCATTGACGAACGAAAAGCTCTGATGAGTTTCGCGACATGATGGCCCAAAGCTATGAAGACGGGATCAGAAGAAGATGAACAAAGATAGGTACGATGCGCACCCTTGCCGCTGACAGTTGTGTGGTGCTTCGCCATATCTAAAGGTTAAATCAAACTAAGAGGGTATGATAGGGGAGGCACGGTAGGAACGCACTTGAATTCTCTGCGAAGAGCCTTGGGAGCCTCCTTAGCGTTCGTTTCGGTAGCTGATGCACGCTCGCAGACCTCTAAGACGACTGCCCAGTCTTCGGACGAAGTAGAGGTCAAGTAGCCTAGCACAATTTATCAGAAACAAAGCTTGGCAAAAAGTGCGTAGAGATATACCGATCATCCTCATAAGATCCTGTTGACCATCATCCATTTCCCGGATGTCCCGACGGTGGTTCTTGCGCTCACGGGAACTAGGCCAGCTCCAGAAACCGCCACGCTCCTTTCTTCTCTTCACGGATAAGAAACTTCGCTCGATGCATATACAACAGTTTTGTCATCGCGATTGGGGCGTGGGTTGTCGAGATTGACCGGAGGGAGTGTATACTGGGGGTTGAGGGCGTTGAGGGTGCTGACCGCTGCGGGACTGTCGCGGCGGTCCTTCTCGTGTTCCCTAGGCTCCTTAGTATGAGATGAGCGTATGGAATCCGTTCCCGGAAAGGGCGATGCGGTTCGCGGCGTCGTGATAAGCGGGTTGGCGATTGGGGGGGGAAGCTCCTGGAAGTAACGATGCGAGTAAAGATGAGCGGGAAGAGTTAATGGCAGTAGCTTGGCAGTGTCTGAATTATTGTTAACGTTCGATGGTAAGACATGCCAGTTCTCATCGTCCCACGAAGGTGCTGTGTGGGCGTCACGGTTCTCAGGAATGGGACGGAGATGGGGTAGGGGTTGTACCGATTGGTAATGAGGGTGCTGAGGTTGGGATGCACGAAACCCCTGGTACGAAGAAACAAATATACGACTTGTAAATAAGAGTGTAAAGTGTGGAAAAGCGAAAAAGAACAGACTTCTAGAGCACCGCTGGAAACTAGATCTGGGGGAACTTCCCTTGAAGCCAGGATGACTTTGATTAGTTTGGGTTTATCCCTTGCACTTTCGCATGGGAAATGAAGGGATGGAGAAGAGCAGAATGAGAAGGAAAAGAGGTCATAACTAAGTTATGTCTGACACGCCGACGCTATCGGTTTGACCAGAAGTGTCAAGAGCTTGTCTGGGAACACTCCCTAAATGATTGAATTCAATCATAAACGCATTTTGCCGAGAAGCTGTTCTACTCATGAAATGAACCGGCCCACGTCCCGGGGAGCTACATCCAGCAGTGGCAGCTGCGTCAGTGGCCCGGGGGAGGGCCCACCAGCAGTACACATCATGAATTCATGCTTTTCATCGATATCCCGTTCAATCGCGCTACATCTACCTTCAAACTTGTAAGTCCTAGCTACTGACTAGAGAGATCCACTGCATTTCAAATAAGATCTGTGTGCTCAAGTCTTTCCCCCGAGGCATTCCTCCGAGGCATCCTGACTGTGCGCTACAGCACTCAGGCTGGCAGCTCCTTCCGAAGCTGCTCCTCGCCTTATTTGGCTGAGTCCCGTATAACCTCACTTCCCGTGTCCGTGTCTGTCATAACCGCCAGTGCGCGTCGTCTTATGCCCTGCGCGCCTATCATCTATATCTGGCTTATTTGGATGTACACGAGGCACCACATACAAACATAGCGATCCTCTTCGCCTTATCGCCTACCAAATCTTCTCAGCGCGAGACAGCTCCTTACAATCCGCCTTATGTCCCACACTCCCCTCTCGACTCCCGAGTCATTCGAATCCAATTTCCGATCCATTTTCGATGCTGCATTGAAGGACTATCAAAAGAAGACCAAGAATGACCTTCTCGCCCATCAACTCACAACCGAACTGAAATCTTGCGGGTCTGCCACCGACATTCTCGCTGTCCTTAACAAGCAATACCATGTTCAACAGTTCATTCGATCTCAGACCGATCGTGACAGCTCTAAGCAGTGGCTCAATGCAACTCTTACCGTCCTTTGTGCGTTTTCTGCAACCCTAGGCGAGGGTGTTGGCCTGGTAAACCTCTAGAGGCCCGATCGTCAAGGATATGCCCTCTGATTATTCTGTTCGCAGGTCTTCTCACCCGCAAAAGTCATTTTTGCCGGTGTCGGTGTCCTTCTCATAGTACGTAATTTCATTGATGCGCGCAGACGATTCCAACACAGAGGTCTCTTAGGCAGCTAAGGATGTTGATGCGAGCAAAGATGTGCTCGTTGACCTCTTCACGCGAATTGAAAACTTTTTCAAACGCTTTGAGACGTATGCTGAAGTGCGACTGCCTGATGTGATGACGGAATTGATCGTAAAGATAATGGTCGAGGTTCTCGGAATCCTTGCCATCACGACAAAATGGATCAAGCAGGGATTCACAAGTGAGTCAATTCCTTGGCACAAGTTTGATTTGGCTGATCGTTCTCAGAAAAATTTGTGAAGAAACTGTTGGGAAGGACGGATATCGAAGATGCGCTGAAAAAGCTGGAAAATCTGTCACATGATGAGTCACTGATGGCGACTGCCCAAGTTCTGAAAGTTACCCACGAGGTCATTGACGGTGCGCAGAGCATGTTCTAGCTGATCATCATATCGTTAACTTTGATGCGCCTAGTTGGAAGGGAAACAAATGTAGCGATACATCAAATCGAGAATTATCTCGGTGATCTCACACGTCCGTGATCTCTTAATCTGCCTGTCGCCAGCTAGAGAGGCTCACACACCCACAGGATATCAAGCCCGAAAAGGATTTCAAGAATGGCTCTCCCCTCCAGATCCATCCATAAATTATAATACTGCACGGAAAGCTTACCACGATGGCACCGCAGCATGGTTCACTCGAAGTGAAATCTTCGAGCGCTGGAAGGAGTCAGGTTCTGAGCGCTTCTTATGGATTCATGGAAAACGTATGTTTCTTCTACCTTTTGCGCCTTGGGTGTTGCTGATTCTCTACGTCTGGATTGGTAGCGGGATCTGGGAAAAGTATCCTAAGGTATGTCGCTACCCAACTCGTCACATCCATGGGGATCCATATCTTCGTCAAGTTCGACAATCATCCACGACACACGTGTTTCCAACCCCGGAGCACCATGTGTAATCTACTTTTTCTTCGATTTTAAGGACGAGGGAAAGCAAGATACCCGTGCCCTACTGTCCTCGCTCCTCGTCCAACTCTGCGATCAATTCGATTCATGCTTCAAAGTCCTTTTCGACATGTATTCCTCACACAAACATGGTGAACAGCAACCCAGTGAGGACGCACTTTTACAATGCCTTAAGGACATGCTTCTGCGTTCCGGACAATCCCCCGTCTACCTTATCGTCGATGCACTCGACGAATCCCCCGATACGTCCAAGGTACTTGGTACCCCACCCTCGCGTCAAATGGTTTTGGACGTCGTTAAGGAACTCTTCGAGCTGTGCTTGTCAAACCTGCATGTTTGTGTAACAAGCCGACCTGAGGCCGACATTCGAAGTTTCCTTGAACCGTTGGCCCGTTTCAAGATGTCTCTACATGACCAAGATGGCCAGAAGGAGGATATCGCTAATTATGTGCACTCTATCGTTTATTCGGACAAGGAGCAAGGGATGAAGAAGTGGAGGCAGGATGTAAAAGATCTAGTTATCAAGACGCTATCCGAGAAAGCCAACGGAATGTATGCATGTCCCTCTATATTCACAACACTTGCTCACACTGTTAGCAAGGTTTCGTTGGGTTGTTTGTCAACTGGAAGTGCTACGGAAGTGTCCTACACGGAATGTCCTAGGTGTGCTGAACAAATTGCCGAAATCTCTCGACGAGACATATCTGCGGGTGCTGAAGGGAGTTGATGAAGAAAGTAGAGAAGATGTTTATCGCCTCTTGCAATGTCTCGTTGTATCTATCCGACCACTCCATGTCGAGGAGCTTGCGGAGGTCCTTGCGGTTGACTTCGACAACGCCGAAGGGATTCCGAAGTTGAATCCGGATTGGCGGTGGGAGGATCAAGAACTGAGTCTTCAGGCAGCATGCTCGAGTTTGATCGCCATTGTCGATACTGGTTATTCACGAGTGGTGCAATTCTCGCACTTCTCGGTCAAAGAATTCCTGACATCGGATCGCCTTGCTGATTCGAGTGAAGATGTGTCACGCTATCATGTTTCCCTCGAGCCTGCCCATTCAATCCTTGCGCAAGCTTGCTTAGGGGTCCTACTGCGTTTGGATGATGGCGTCGACGTGGATGTCGCCGACGAGAATAGCCGAAACGAGGATACCCGGGACGAGGATAGCTCCATGTCCAGCTTGGACCTGCCTCGATACGGTTCTCAACAGCGGCTCCCCCCCGGCTCTCCACTGGCTGGATACGCTGCTGAACACTGGGTCGTACATGCCCAGTTCGAGAACGTGTCATCATGCATACGAAAAGCAATGGAAGATCTTTTTGACCCTGACAAGCCACATTTTTCGGCGTGGCTCCAGTTGCACGACATAGA
The DNA here is from genome assembly GCA_003313725.1 of Russula sp. MG48. Lineage (NCBI taxonomy): Eukaryota > Fungi > Basidiomycota > Agaricomycetes > Russulales > Russulaceae > Russula > Russula sp. MG48. The sequence continues at coordinate 46,623 of QLOS01000219.1, read as the reverse complement.
CACTCATCTCTCCTATGGTTCAGCTTTTGGATCGTTCTTCACCTATGAGAAATCAAAAGGAACCCCACTATACTATGCCAGTCTATGTGGATTTCATGACCTGGCAGAAGACCTCATTGTCAAGCATCCACAGGATATAGATGTCCATGGCGGTCACTATGTGACACCACTGGTTGCAGCATTGGCGGGAAATCACTTCCAGATCGCACAGTTACTCCATCAACACGGCGCAGACGTGGACGTTCGGGGAGATGAGGACAAGACCCCACTGATCTCCGCAGTGGAGAGCAGACATCCTGAATTGGCGCAGTGGCTCCTTAGCCATGGCGCAGATGTGAATTCCCAGGATCGGGAGGGCGATACTCCACTGCATTGGGCATCTATCCTTGTACAACACCCTGACGTGGCTCGGATATTACTCGAGCACAATGCAGATCCCAATGCTCTGGATCACTCGGGCCATAATCCATTACACTTTGCATCGGCGTATGGTCACCTCGATATGGTCCGATCATTACTTGAGCTTGGTGTGGATGTGAACACGTGCCAGTGGGCTAAGGACAGCAGGACGCCGTTGCATTGGGCCTCAGAAGATGGGCGTCTCGAGATCGCACGTGCGTTGCTCGAGCATGGCGCGGATGTAGAGGCGGAGGACGACGAGGGCAAGACTGCATTCCAACTTGCGTCGGAGAAAGCACATGGCGAGGTTATGAAATTGCTGGCAGAGCATGGTGCCAAGCATGGGAGCTCATCCGAGTCGTAGCGTCGTTTACAGGTCTACTCTACGTAATACCAAATATCTGAATCCCACATCTCTTTCACGTCATTTTCTATTACTATACCCGATGATACCGTGACATAGTGAGATTCATGGCTTAATTTGGAAAGATACGGCGTGCGTTTTCGGCATTGTTTTGGCAGTGATGTAGCTCCGAGTTGGAAGTGAGGCACTATGTCACAGATCTACCGATATCAAAATTAGAGCAGCTAATGATGCGTAGACCTCCGAGTCAGAGATGAACGAAATCGTTACTTTTTGTATCGGAAACAGCGAGAACATGCGAAATGCGGCGGTACGCGTGAGTGCCTTCAATTTGAACACTCGGGGCTCAAGAATTCTACAACTAGGCACGGCTAAATTATAATTGGCCACCGAAGCTGAGGCACGCAAGGAAAACCAACTTGAATGAGCTGCAGATCCCACCGGTAGTAGCAGTAGCAGAAAGGCGAGACGCATGGCGCTAACGGCCCGGAGGTGTACCATGGTCCGCCCGGGCCGATGAGGCCCAGGCTCGCCTAAAAACCGTCATGTGCCCATCCTTGACAACAGGAGATCCGCACATCTTTGGTCAACCATTCGCTGCTCAACAGCACTAGTTAAGACTATATTGAGCCTCATATTTCGGCCTCTTCGCATACTAGTACCTCCGAGTCTCTCACTTTCTTTCTCGTCTGGCGTACAGATCGCTCTCAGCATCGCACTGATCTCCTACACACGTCAGTTCGAAGATGTACCTACTGTAGAGGAAACCGTTCATGTGATTGGGGTTACATTACGCGTAGAGACCTAGTCATTTGCGTGCACATATATTACTTGGGAGGGCGGACTTCTTTCTTCGAAAAGAGGTGGCCTGGATAGGATACTACAGGGCTGCCACAATATTTTACATCGCGCCAACCAGCTCCAAGTGGATACAGGTTCAGTGTAGTATGTTATAAGCATGATATCAATCAGATCAAGATGCAAAACAGGGCAGCAAACAATATACTCGACCCAGATAATAACTAACTACAGAGTTAACATACTATAACCACCAAGAACACCATCAAATCACCGCGCGTACGGGTGGAATCCATGCTGTCCACGATTCGTGATCCGAGCAGGACCGGGGCCTTGGTTCATCCCAGGACGACCCCGCCCAGTACCCATCATACCCATATTTTGTCGCATCCCCATACCCATGCCGCCTCCACCCATCGCAGCAGCAGCACCGCCCATCCCTCCCGCGACCATACCTCCTCCCATACCTCCGTTAGCCCCAGCCATACCGATCGGGCCCATCCCGAGGCGCATCCCACCGACCGCGCCACCCATGCCCATGTTACCCCCCATCCCACCAGCGGTCGCCGCCATCGGTGTCATACCAGCTACGCCGCCGCTACCCATCCCGCCCATCCCACCCATGCCAAATCGGCCCATACCCATACCCATGCCCATCATAGGATTGAAGCCGCCCATCATACCCATACCTCCTCCCATCATGGCGCTGTAAGGGGTGCCCATTCCATTCATCATACGTTGATACATCATGGACATGTCGCCTGCGCCAGCATTGTTCATCGTCATAAATGGCATACCACTACCCATTACCGCGGCATTGCCGCCGGCAGCTTGACCGGTGTTGAAGCTGCTGTTTGGCGAGGCGGGATTATGTCGTTGTTGATCACGTTGGCTGCGTGGCTGTGCTGTCTTCACTTCAATCTGAATCGAGTGGAGGAAATGAAGCCGCGTAGCACAACACAGATGGAGTATAGACGCACCTGTTTATCATCAAGGATGAGTCCCAGCTTGCCAACAAGCTGAGAATCGTTGCTGTTATCTTCAAAAGTAACAAACCCGAAGCCTTTTGACCGGCCAGTCTCGCGATCTACCATAACAGTGGCGTCGACAACCTTTCCGAATTTGGAAAAGAAGCCACGCATAGAGTCTGCCGTCGTCTGGGGTGCTAACCCTCCAACAAAATATCGCGTGTTTCGTAGGTGTTCCTCTCGTGGGATTGCGCGTTTAGGGTCAATCTGTCCGAACGTGGCCCGTCAGCAACATGACCAACGCTCAAAAGACAGCACACAGACGGCCTTGCCGTCCAGGAAATGCTCCCGGACCATGACAGCGTTGACCGAAGCTGGATCTTCGAATGTGAGGAATGCAAATCCGCGCGACTTGCCATCCGCATCCCGGACGATCGTACAGGCGTCGACCTTGCCGAACTCGGAAAAATAATTTCGCAAGCCCTCTGGTTATGCCGGAAAAAGAAAAAACGTCACACGCCACCGTACATTCATCAGCAAAATGTTGAATGACATTGACAAAAGGGGGTAGGGTGAACGAGATAAAAGTACCATCTGTTGTATCCCAGGATAAGCCGCCCACAAACATCTTGCTGTAATGATGTGCCAGATAGTACCGGAATGGAGATAATCGACAGTGGTGGAGAGATGCAGAGCGGGGCATAGGCGTAGGCGTAGCAAAGCAACATAGCGGAGAATAGCAGTAAGTTTTGACATCTTGGTAGCAAGATGTAGAATATGAGATGGTACGTGAGGCGCAACGCCGTCCAAGATCGCCATAATATCGGGTAAACGCATGTAGCAGAGGAGAGACTCGTACGCGTGGACACTACAGCTAAGTAGCTGACGCACTCTTCCATAGACACGACTACTGGGTAACTTGGGCACACACCGCCCTTCCCATACAACACGATGGACGCAGGACGAATGAGACGGAAACACGCACCCTTCATCCTTCATCTCTGAAGGCCTAATCGGTCGGTCGAGGCGCATCTGCGCATCAACGGCACCGGCGCTCGTCGAACCAGACGGAGCGCCGGTCTGGTTAAATTGCGCGAGACGGGCGGCATCGAGGCGCCCTCGTTCCTGGCTGGGCGTCTGGCGGTACGACGACGAAAACTGCTCCGCAACCTGCGCCGAGTACGAGAGGTTGTTACCGTTAGAGGAGTTCGGCTTGGGCGGCAGCGCGTCCGCGTTCGTCCTTGGCCTGGAGTCCAATGTGGGGATGGGTTGCGCGACCTCCGCTTCGGGGTCGACGGGTGTCGCAGACAGGTCTTCTGGCGGCTCAAAAAAATCAACAGGAGTACCGTCACCAGTAGAGTCAGTTATGGTTGGAGGGTTGCCAAGAGCAGAAACAGCAAAGTCTTCTTCAAACTCGTCGCCGTAAAGGCCTGGATAGCGTTAAAATTGTGATATAATGAGACGAACAAGATATACCATCGTAGAGATTGTCGTCGGTTGGCTCGACCTTGGCCATGGGATTAAACAGGATAAGGTTGAAGGGAGGGGAAAGAGATGGTCGAGTCTAAATAATGGCTGGGCTGGGCTGGGCTGGCCGCTTGCAGTGTTAGCCGGGGGCCCTGTGGAACCACACAGGAACAAATAATGCCAAAGTCAAAGTCACCGTAACAACTTGAACCCAACTAGTTATTGGTCCGTGCGTGGGCGTACCGGCGATGGCGGGGACGAGAAACCCTCGACGATACACAACACGATATACAGTTAATGCAGCAAGTACATATCAAACATTGCGTGATGAGCGATAACAGCGATAAACCAAGCTTCCTCAGATCTTCCTTCCTTCCTCTCAACTCGCCCTGTCCGTCACGTCACTCAATCAGTGTACCCCATTCACTAAGGCCATCTGCTCTAGCAAGCGCTGCGTGCGCTCAGCAACAGCATCGTAAGCGTAATGCACTGGCTGTTGTGGCCAGCCTCTGTGAGCCGAGTCCGAGTCCGAGTCACTTATCCCGCTGTCATCGGGCCCCGGGTTCCTCGTCTCGCGCGCGTCAGTACGGTCGTAGAAAATATCGTCTGGGTTGAACGCGTCCGCTGTGGAACAAGTCAACGATCAAATTTTGGAGTGACAAGTATGCACGACTTACGATCTGGATCTTCTACCTCGACCAGTCGTCGTTTTCCAAGTGCCTTAGCACTCGGTCTGATCGGAGTGCGGACATTCTCCTCCCCGTTATCGTCGTCGTAGCCATCGTCTTCCTTGCGCGCAATAACGATGCCCAAGGGTGGCACCGATGGTTTCGACGCACCACCACTTGACACCTCGGAAGGCGCCGGGGTAGTATTAGGTATCGTGGCAGGTAGAGATGGCCGGCTAAACCCGCTGCGCTCAGGCGACGGTGTGTGGGAACGATGCAAAACGAGCCCAGGAGAGCGGGGACCATGAGGTGCAGGCGGTGGCAGTGCGAGGGACGGTTGCGTTCCATAATTTGGCTGGTGCTGGATGGGGATTGGCGGTAACGGGTGGGGCTGGCCTGTATGAGGCTGGAGAGAGGCGGGGACGGATAACTGAGGTGGCTGGGGCGAAGGAGAGGGCGAGGGCGAGGGGCTGCGCGACGATGAACCCAGTGTTGGAGGTAGATCCAGGCGGTGAACGTAGCCGCGCTCGTCTACTACATTCTTCTACAAAGAACGCTAAATCTCTGTGACGGCAAGAGGTGTGAAAAGTGACTGACCGAACGATCTAGCCGTACTTCCTGTCGGCTACGCTCCAGTGCCTGGCGCTCTATGCCTATTTGTTCGATCTCGTCGTGCATTCGCAGTACGGACGTAAGAGCCTCATTTGCTTCGAGCAACGCGCCGAGCAGCTTCTCCTCTGGAGTGAGCTCGATAGGCGATTCGTCTTCGCTGCCCTTGTGGCGAGAGTGTTTAGTAAGCACAGACACGTTCAATCCGTTTGGTGAGTTGTGCCGCTTTATTGTACGTTGCTGCTGTTGAGCTTCACGAGCGGCACGCGAACGATCCGCTCCTGCGGTCGCCCATGGTATTTGGGCAGCAATCAGTTCCTGGGAAGTAAGACACTTTGTGTACCATTCCTATGATACACCGTTAGCTCGCATCTCGTAAAAAAGATATAGATACTTGCATTGATGAGTTCCTTTTCCCGCAAGTCCTCCGGAGATGCAAATGCGAGTGCTTCGGAGAATACTTGCGCATTCCCGTGTGCAAAGCGGCATTCTTGGAATAGCAGCTGCATGTCCTCCTCAGGCGGTATGATGCGCTGTAGCTGACCTTGATTAGACCCATCGCGCCTAGCCCATGTGGATTGAGGCGGTGCCTGAGTCTGCGACTGTGGCTGTTGTGATTGCGATTGTGGTTGTGGCGGTGGCGGGGCTTGCGGCTGAGTATTCGGTACCGGCGCAACTTGAAGCGCCTGAGGGTGCACGGGGGGCTGATAACCAGGGGCGGGTGTAGGACTAAAGGCCGAGCTCCGCCGGGGTGAGGGGGGATTAAACATCGCGTCGTCATAATCAAAGGGAACACCCTATAAGATGACTCGGTATTGAAACGAACTCCCATATTCGTAGAGACTAACCTCATCAGGCTTCCCAGGCGGCTTAACCTTCCTCCAAAGCACACGAAAGCTAGACTCATTTTTGGACGGCGTTGCAGAGCTTGCATATGCTGCAGCTGCGAGCACGTCAAGCAAACGCTCACGAACGACGGGTGAGGTCCGCGGTGAAGTGAGAACATCTTCGAGGGTGTCCATGAACTTGCCTTTCATGCATTGATGAACGAAGAGCTCGGATGAGTTGCGCAACATGATGGCCCAAAGCTGTGTAGATGAGATCAGAAGAAGATGGGCGAAGGTAGGTACAAAGCGTACCCTCGCCGCTGACAGTTGCTGTGGTGCTTCGCCATATCTAAAGGTTAAATCAAATTAAGGGGGTATGACAGGGGAGGCACGGTGGGAACGCACTTGAATTCTCTGCGAAGGGCCTTCGAAGCTTCCTTGGCGTTCGCTTCGGTAGCTGATGCACGCTCGCAGACCTCTAAGACGACTGCCCAGTCTTCGGACGAAGTAGCAGTCAAGTAGCCTAGCACAATTTATCAGAAACAAAGCTTGGCAAAAAGTTCGGGACGATATACCGATCATCCTCATAAGGTCCTGCTGGCCATCATCCCTTTCCCGGATGTCACGGCGGTGGCTGTCGCGCTCGCCGGGACTGGCCCAGCTCCAGAAGCTGGCGCGCTCCTTCTTTTCTTCACGGATAGAACCTTCGCTCGGTGCATATACGACAGTTTCGTCATCGCGATTGGGGCGTGGGGCGTCGAGATTAACCGGTGGGAGTGTGTACTGGGGGTTGAGGGCGTTGAGGATGCTGACCGCTGCGGGACTGCCGCGGCGCTCCTTCTCGCGTTCCCTAGGCTCCTTAGTATGAGATGAGCGTATGGAATTCGTTCCCGAAAAGGGCGATGAAGTTCGTGGTGTCGCGATAGGCGGGTTAGCGATGGGGGGGGAAGCTCCTGGAGGTAACGATGCGAGTGAAGAGGAGCGGGAAGAGGTTAATGGCAGTAGCTTGGCAGTGTCTGAATTATTGATGTCTGACGGTAGGACGTGCCAGTTCTCATCGTCTGACGAAGGTGCTGTATGGGCGTCACGGTTCTCAGGAATGGGGCGGAGATGGGGTAGGGGTTGTATCGATTGGTAATGGGGGTGCTGAGGTTGGGATGCATGAAACTCCTGGTATGAAGATACAATATACGGCTTGTGAATATGAAAGTAAAGGGTGGAAAAGCGAAAAAGAACCGACTTCTGGAGCACTGCTGGAAGTTAGATCTGGGGGAACTTCCCTTGAAGCCGGGGTGACTTTGGTTAGCTTGGGTTTATCCCTTGCAAATAATTTTCGCATGGGAAATGAAATGAGAGGAGAAATGTGTGGAGAAGAGGGAAGAAGAGGATGAGAAGGGAAAGAGGCTGAGAGTGATGGGTGGGATCGCACTCGGCGCTAAGAGCGTGTGTTAGATCAGAGCCCTACACGGCTTTACACTCACGCCAAGGAACAAGTAAAGTCAGTGCACAGCTTCAGTCTCGACTCTCTCGTCCCACTCTTCTGCGCTTTCCTTGGCTCGTGCCAACAATTAATTAGCCTCACCCATCACCATTCAGTTGGATTGGATTCTATTTTTTTCCCCTCTTCTCCGGGACAAAACGTTTACGTGATCCAACAACCGCATTCCGTGGAGCTGACCACCCCGGACCAAAAACTAAAATTCTTCCTGTCGACTATCAACCATTTTCTCGCATATGGGCAGGCTCTCACTTTTTCATAGGGGCTTTTCCGTAAAGTAGACCGGCGGATTACGACACCCCCACCACACGGTCACGGTTGCAGAGCTTCCCACCTGCCAGTGTTCCTGGTCCCCGATTCGTTCGATAGCACGGCTGGGGGCCCTCCACTGTGCTCACGCTTTTACCCGAACTGTGCATAAGGCCCTGTTATCAACATTTCCGAGTAAGCCAACGTTCCGGCTCGCTTGAAGTTTCACGGTCTCGTTTATTTTTCAGGCTCTCTGCACGTTGGGTCGCGTGGGCTCCGATCGGAATAGTACAGCACAGTACCCGCCAGCGAGCCTAATATAATTCCGTCCGGTACGGTCTTGTGGCCGTCTCAAAATGCCGTAACCACTACTAAGTGATCGTCCTGCCTGAATAACCACGTCCGTTCTCGGACAGAACAACGCTTCATCCGAGCCGAGTCTGGCATAGCCGCGGTAACTTGCGAGCTGATTGTTCCCTGCCTCCCAACAAATGACGCTTCTAAAATCCCGAGCAGGCGACTGCGCAGATATATCCCGGCTGAACGCATAAGTTTTAAGACGCGCTCGCATAGCTTCTGCGCAATCCAGTACAGTACAACAGAAAGAACAAGGGGTTAGTTACAGCAATGTTTGCACCACATGGTAAGGCTGTGTGTTGTACAGAAAGACGACAAGCACACGTGAATGAACGTTGCGTTCTCGAGAATATACAAATATAGAATCATCGCTTTTGTATCAGATTCGTTCATGGTGGCGGGTTGATGGCGCTCTGCGTCTCGGCGGTCAGCAGTGTCCAGGCCTGCATGTCTTCCAAGGGAAGTTCCTTCCATCTCGCGTAGATCTGTCAAAGGCAGATGAGAGCAGTCAGCCCAACCACCACGATACCACAGACGAAAAAACCCCCGCGCTCGCACCTCGTCAAAGAACGCAAAGATCTCGGCCGTCTTGGCGTCCGCGCGGCCCTGCACCGCCACGTTCTCCTGTACTTCGCGGGACAGTTCCGTATTTTCCTTCTCCATCTGCGTAGTAACCGTCAGGGCGCCGTGAGTTTCGAAAGAAGAATTTGAAATTTTTAAAAAAAAGGTTGGGGGGAGGGGGCAACGCACCTCTGCCAATCGCGCACGGAGCAAGTCGCGCTCGCGCTCGAGGGCGGGTATCGTCCGCGCACGCACCGCCGCGCGCGGTTGAACGTCCGCGCGCCAGCGGTCCGCGCCTGGCGTCTCGCCGCGCTGTCGTCGTGCCCGCGCCTCGGTCACCACTTGGTGCAAGGTATCCACGTTTTTCTGCACGTCGTATTGCTCGAACAATTTGTTTGTGTTGGTCTGCGTTATATTTAAAAAAAAGAAAGAGAAAGGCATTTTCGGCTCAGGGAGGGAAGGGAAGAAAGGCGGGGAAAGTGGGGAGCGTACGACGATGTGCGCTTCGATAAAGTTCGAGATGGTGTTGAAGACGCCCTCGGCGCCGTTGGGCTGCTCCTCGCACCAGAGAGGAAAACACTCAGAAAAGTCTTTGTAACTAGATCGGATATTGGTGAGCGAGCTGTGTCTAGGAGGGAGGAGAGCACGTACGTCCACTTGTGCGCGGCACGCTGAATCGCGAGTTGAAGAGCCGCATAGAATTGAGTCCATCGTTTGCTCGGTGCTGTGTCTACGGGTGCTTCTTGAGATGCCATGGGAAATGCTCCGAGCTGGCTGGTAGGCGGTCTAGGAAAGCTCCGGTAGCGGTGAAGGTCCGACCGAATACTGTACCGTCCGAACAACGCGCGCAACGGCCAAGTCGCGTCGCGCCACCGACACGGATCGCGATCACGGGGTTCAACGCTCCACTGTTTTGTGTATTGCAGCCCCACACACTGTATTTCTGCATACACACACCGTACTACACGTTGGTACAGATCATTACTCTTTCGCAAGGAGACATCCGGGGAGAACATTCCCTCCACACACCGGCACCCTCCCTTTCGCCTCCTCCTCTCCAAAGATCACCGCAGCCGCAGCGTCCAAAGCATTCACCGTGAACTCGAAACACGCCACGTACCCAACGCCGTCCAGCCCTTCGAGCTCCGGCGCAGCCTGCAGGTCATAAGGTCCGCAACTTGCGAGCACCACGACCTTCCGTGACTCCCGTCTCAGCCGGAGCACCTCCTGCAGCCGGTCCAGCTGCCATGTGGACCGTGACTGATCCGCGTTCCGCGTCACAAAAAGCACCGAGGCTGCGCGATCGATCGCGTCCTCCACTTCGGCGCTGAATGGCTCTTCGGGCGAATAGACGTCATGCAACGAGGCGCCGTTCACGCGTTCGCCAACGCTCGCTGCCAAGGCCAGGTATGATGGCCCCGCGGTGTTGCGCGGTTCGCGGCTGCCCGTACGAGGCACGGAATCCGCGTCGTCCACGGCGGGGTTCAACGATTCCATGCGCGGTGTGAGCACCACGACGTCGCCCGATGACTTGGGAAGCGGAATGACGTCATTGGGGTTTCGAACGAGTGCGATGGTGGATGCGTAGGCGTGGCGGCTCAGCATTATGTTCTCCGCTTTCAGGCGACCCCATTCCCCTTCATCGAACTTCGATCCAAGAATAACTTGGGCCCAGTCGCCCGCGAATGCCTTCTTCAGGGCCGCGATGCGTTGCCCGCTTGCCCGTAGCTTCTCTCGGTCAAGGGTCCCGCTCTGTATCGCGCCGTACGCCGCTTCTATGGCGCCCCTCTGTCGATCGAAGCGATGGCATATCATGGCAATGTCCGCACCGGCGCGCAGCGCATCGACGGCAGCTACCGGAACGCCACCCTTACGCGCTGCGACGGCCTCCATTTCGAGACAATCGGTCACTACGACGCCGCCATATCCAAGCGACTCGCGAAGCAAGCCGTTGATTATGACGCGCGAGAGCGAGGCAGGGGTGGCGTCGCCGGTGATAGCCGGTAGGGCCATGTGGCCTACCATGATTGTCGCGGCCCTAGCATCTGATGCCGTTCGGAAGGGTATGAGATCAGTTTGGGCGAGAGTGATAGCATCCTTGGAAATGATTGGAAGTGATATATGCGAGTCGATGTGTGTATCACCATGACCTGGGAAGTGCTTCGGTGACGGAGCGACGCCAGCCTTTGTCACGCCGCGACAGACAGCGGCCACGTATTTGGCCACCTCTTCTGGGGCTACGGGATGGATATTAGCGCAACGTTAATGGGCGTCTCTACTGTATGTACCATCGCCAAAGGACCGCACACCTAGAAGAAGAGCGTCAACAGCGTGCGACAGCATATAGGGACGAATAAAACCTATGACCGGGTTTCGTGGGTCGCTATTCACGTCTGCCACGGGGCTGTACACCCAATTAATGCCAGTAAACTTCACTTCACGCGCGGAAGCCTCCGATATGCGCTCTGCAAGGTCAGGTGACCCGGCAGCAGCAACTGCCATCGCCCCAGGGCTGCCAAATCGGGGAACCCATCAGTTTCTCTCCAAGTTTGATATGTTCGTACGGACAATTGGGTGCCGGCTTCATCGCTATGAGCGATACTAAATGCAGAGACGAGACCTACGGCAATGCCGGTTAGCTGGTGTCTCCGGTCATGGCCCTCGAATACCCGGACCATTTTCTTGATCGGTTCCAATCATGAGCGGTCGTTCGTGGCCAGCATCTTTGGCAATGCCTTGTAACTTCTGCACTAGTGCGTGCACCTGCCGCGCACCTAAACGATCGGGATGTATGCAGTTTCCTCATATAGAAGGAAGGACATACTCTGGACGTTGCGTTTCATGATAATGACGTTTCTGCCGCATGCACCCAAATGGTCAGTGACTGTGACCCTTTAAATAACAAGAGTATCTAGAAATACCCAACATGATAGTCTCTGATCAAGATTTCGATATCAGGGTTCACGTCGATGCCGTCGAAGCCGACAACAAAGTGCTTGGTAAATGGTAATAGGATAGGTCCATTGTTTGGCGCGCGGTGGGAATGAACATGTATTAATCGACCTACCTGGCCAATTTCCTGTCGAATTTCATCCGTCAACTCCATCACGATGTCTGCGATGACAGTGTGTGAGTGGGGATCGAGAACTCGTAAAATTTCCAATTTTGGATGGCCACTATGACACTTTACGTGGCCGATGCCCGTCCTTGCTCGCATAAAAGTGAACGGAACTTTGTTTCATAAGTGAATCATCTCTTGGAAGAACGGGTTTACGGGGGCGTGGGAGTCATAATTGGGCGTCAATCTGGCTCGAGGCCACCCCAAAAGGACAGCGGGGTGCCTTTGGAGGCTGTGCAGTTACGGTAGCCGAAACTAAGTTAGCATCTTGTCACTCGTTGTGCAGTGGCGCCCGTCGACGCAGAACGTTCTCCCTGTCCCGTCTGAGAAATCATTAACACCCCACAAAGTACCAGGGTTTTACAATTGAGATGCTGGTCGGGAATGCACTGTCTGTTCCTCTGCTCTGGTCACTTTGGCGATCAATACTCGGAAACGGGACCTTAAAGCCGCATAACGTTGTTCGGGGATCTTTCCTGGAAGTGAGCTTTCCAAGTTTCCATTATAGCATTTTACTCACTGGTTGCTCCACTGCACTCTCTTGTAGGTCTCTTATTGGCTGTTGCGAGTGTTTAATATGAAATTATAGTGAAACATCCGCTGTGGAGCCCGGTTTATGGCGAGAATAATCGGCATGGGACCATCACGATGAGATATATCCGCGGCTCTGTGGCGGCAACGCAACTATTTTTGGCCTTCGTGAAAACTTGGTTGTTGCGGCGAAGATGCGTTTCATTTATAGGGCTGCTCAGTTATGGTGTCGAGTGTGGAGTATAATAAGGCCCAGCATCACTCCCTTTACTCGCTTCACTTCCGCTCGTTGTCCCCCCCCTCCCCCAAGCTCTCCATGCGTTCTTTTCTTATCCATTCGTTTTCGTTTTCGATTTTCATTTCATGGGCCGCGCTTGTCGCTGCCCAATACTCTATCTATCAGCCCAAAAACCAGGTCATTTTCGGCGGCTCTGCCCTTCATCTCACTGCCACTAGCACGGCTGCAGCTACCAACTTCACTGGAGCAGCCGCATATGATTCGACCATCCTGAACCCCCCCGCCGTCCCCAACCCAGCCATCCCCTCACAGATCCCAGTACAACTAACGAGTAGCGGGGGTATCCCGGGTCTTTCCATCCCTCAGAATGGCGGCTTCTTTGGGTTTTCAATCGAGATGTCCGTATCGAATCAAGTTTGTGAGTCTTCGTGCTATTCGTCATTTATTATTGTACCCTGACAAAGAGTCACCTCAGTGGGAAAGAACAGGTGGGCAGTGCTTCACGTGTATTCATGCCGCCCCCATGCCAACCTGCAACAGCTCGTTCTTGCAGGTTCCATTCTTGAACCTCATGGCAAACATAATTGAGCGGGCAGGCTGGGTCCAGGTCCGTGTGGGTGGCAATTCTCAAGAGACCGCAGAGCTTGTCTCCAGTCTTCCAAACGGTACTATGCTCGCTAAAGATAAGAGCCACTCTTCCGGCCCGACAAGTACACCACCCTTGGAGTACACAATTGATCTACTATATTTGATGGCGAACATCTCCAAACTCACCAATACGCACTGGTACCTCGGTTCGTTTTTACATGTCACATACCACCATCTTTGAAGCTCATTCTCATTCATCTAGGCATCCCCTTCAACACCTCTGCGCCCTTCTCGCTAGGGATTGTCGAGTACGGTCAACAAATTCTCGGTGACCGTATGCTCGGCTTCCAGGCCGGGAACGAGCCAGATCTCTACGCTTCCCACGGGCGCCGGCCTTCAGTAAGATTAGCAACACCCCCAAGCTGGAATCAGCTCGATTGATGAATCTTATTAGACCTACTCACAGTTCGACTACTTTGGGGAGATCGGTATCCTTGTGCAACAAATTGCCAATGACTCGGCGATCTCCAAAAAGAACAATATGCTCGTTGTGGCTAGCGTACAAACGGTATGGACACCAGAAAGCGTGTGGAACACAGGAATTGTACAGTCCTACTCGAGTAGTATTTCAGCCCTCGCCGTCGAACGGTGCGTATAAATTTTGGATACCACCGTCGAGGGTCTCACTTCTCCTTCAGGTACCCGGATGATAACTGCGCCGCTCTCTATCCCGCTCTTGGAGAAGCCCTGCAAAACCCTCAGGACATCTTCATCAACTATTTACAGCATAATGCCTCTACGACCCTCATCAGCTCCTACCTCAACTCGACCGCATTCGCATATCAGAATGGGAAGCAATTCATTGTATTCGAGACCAACACCGCATCATGCTCGGGTTTCCCAGGAATTTCTAATTCCTTTGGTGCAGCGCTCTGGGCCCTCGATTGGGCATTTACGATGGCGTATAGCAATGTTACGTCGGCGTTGTTCCATGTCGGTGGACAGAACGCATATTACAATCCTTTCACCCCTCCACCAACCAATCAGTCCACCATCCATCAATGGACGGTCGGGCCGGTCTACTACTCCGGCCTTGTTATGGCCGAAGCCTTGGGGCCAAGCAATGCGTCTCAGATCGTTGATCTCACGACGAACACCTATACACCCATATATGCCATATATGAGAACGGCTCACCAACGAAAGTGGCCTTGTTCAATTTCGTGACAGACCCGAGTGGTGCGTCAACCTACACTGCCGTCATTTCTATCGGCGGCGGTTCTACAGGCCAGAGCAACGCGACTCCCTCGCAAGTTCAAGTCAAGTAAGTTTTACGTCGTGGTCTCAAAAAAAATAAAATTTCCTAACCCTTTCCGCTCTCCAGGTACCTCCTAGCCGAGTCCGTATCAGCCAAAGGCAACTTCACCTGGGCAGGACAGGTAAGCGGATTTCATATATACTCATGCCCCTTTCTCGAGCTATCGTTTCCCTGTGTGGCTGACGACGCCATTGGGGCACCTAACAGACGCTGGGCGACAACCTTCAGTCCGACGGCCGTCTCAACGGCACGCTGAACGTGACGACGGTGACATGCGACCAAAACGCCAACACGTGTTCGATCCCGGTGCCCGCGCCGGGCTTTGCGCTCGTCTTCCTCACGAGCAACGCGCTCCGCGCCGTCTCGCCCACCTCGACCGTCACGTTCCCGACGACCGCGCAGACGCGCCACGGCAACACGGTCTCCATCGACCCGTCCATGCTCGCGACGTCGTACGGGCACTCGGGCATGCAGGACACGCACGGCGCTACGAGCCCAGGGAGCAGCTCCGGCACGTCGCCGCTGCGCGCCGCGCTGCCCGGCGCGCTCACATTGTTCGCGGCTGCGCTGGGAGCGGCCGCGGTAGCCCTGAGGTGGTGGTGATACCGGCCGTGTGTAGAAAGCTTGCAGGGTCATGCCATGGAGATAGTGTATTGTACAGCACGCAAAGCGCGCTGGGAGATATTCATGGAAGCTAGTTGTGAGCCGACATGAATTATTTTTTTCTTGATAATTGATGTATTGGGTAGGTGACAGCTTCTAGGTTACGGTTACATTAATGTGGATCCGGAGAGGGTGGTGTGGTGTGGGAACGTCGCCTTACGTTTTCGATACCCCACGTTTTCGATACCCCTAAAAAACTTCATCAAGTTGAGGTGTTTGTAGCAGTATTTTTTCCCATGTATCATTTACCTTGTGCCATATATTTCCTTGTTTGGCTTTTCCACCTTTGTAAGCTTAATTAGCGCCCAGGCTCGTCCGTCCGGGACTGAATCAAATGGCAGCATCACCGCACCACAGACGATCGTGACGGTAGTCGCAGTGTCAATTATAGCTCGTGACAAATCAATCCTGTCGGCGAGGTAGAACCAATAAGAGCAACAGACGGGACAAACGACATCGAGTGTGCTGAGATTCGTCCCTCCATGCGTGCCACCATTTGACCACATTCCCGTTCCTCAGGCTAGTCTGCATAATTTGCAACACCAGACTATAGTAACTACGAGAGTCTCATATCTGTCTTTATTGCGTGCATCCCACATCAGAGCAAGACTGGAAGCCTGAAAATGGTGGTAGTCGCCTTCTCCAGGACATTACATATAAATCAAATTCGACAAGGCCCACAGCGAACCAGGAAAATGCCGACTTCGTTGGTGGCAACCTTTCTTGCAGAGAATTTCCCAGAGACAAAGACAGGATTATGGCAGATGAGAGTGATCGGCTCGATTTCGGATTTGCGGATATCAATTGGGCGTAGGCGCGGATAGTTCGGAAAGGATCAGGCCGTCATGGAAGGCTAGCAATGGTAGATTTTGGCGTAATGAAGGGGGAGCTGGTGGTAGATGCCTTGTTAATTGCTGTTGACGCTGTTGCTGCGGTGCTTTTGGCCGAGGTCCTTTTTACGCGATGACGGGGTGGAAGATACGTTGCTTGGATTATCATTAGTACGTACAACCAGGTGATCTATCAGATAAACTTCGCGGAAAAAAGAAATATGATTTGGCTGTCTTCCAAGAAAGGGAATAACGCATATCCCCAACGCGCGCACAACAACCGCGTGAGAGGCGTGTTTAAGACATCATCTCTCCTTCGCCCTTGCCACCAGCGGAGGCTTTCTTACCGTCACCTTCGCTGTCAACTGGCGTAATGTCGTCCTTGACGTATGCGTGGGGCCCACGGTAGTGTCGGCGTCCGCTACAAAAAGGAAGGGGTGTCAGCGCTCCTCGTCCCCCGTTCGTAAGGTACGACGTACTCCAAAAAGTACCAGATCCTAAAATGCAACACAGCTTAGCAAACGCCAGAACGAAAGAGAGGCACTGCGTACATGGCTAGGAAGACGACACTGCCCGTGATTACCGACGCATAATTCATTGTGTTCCTCGTCACAGGCAGATACGTCGGTAGCGAGAAAATCACCGACACAAACAGCGTCCACACAATGCAGTTGAGATTCACTGCCCACCCGAGCAAGCCATCACCTAGGTAGAATGGCCCAGGCGTGAACTGTACTTCTGGGTGATGCTGGAATATGCGGCGGAGGGCAATGGGGATTATGTATGAGATATCGAGCGCCATGGCAGTGAGTGAAAAGATCGCATTTACTGCGACGGGAGAGGCAAAGTCAAGTAAGCCGGGGAGGATACTGAAGATGGTCGTGAGCCAAATGGCACGCAGGGGGGTGTGAGTCCACTTGGAAACATAACCAAAGTACCCCTTGTCCGGAAAACCTATATGGGGCTGATAAGTGGAGTCCGTATGGAATATAGTGGGAGATGCACCATGGTCACGGCTGAAGGCATAGACGGTCCTCGAGCAGGCTTGGAGAGCAGTTTGGCAGACGAAGAAGGCTGTGAGGCAAACAAATGTCTGGAGAGGATATAGCTATGCCAAAACGGATGCTTAACACACACCCAAAGGAACAGCGCCCCAGCTTTGCCCATGCGCAGGACCATGATCTGATGACAGCTATGAGCGTTGGAATAATACAAGAACTCCTCACATACCTGAAGGAAAGCCGACCCGGAGGGGCCCGGAAGGTTGTCCCTGAAAGCGATACTATGAGCCCGTCTGCAGCAAGAGATGCTACAAGACGCACAAAGGACCAGAACACAGGACCAATACGATGTTAAGCAGCCATCCAAGTAGACCTGTACCTATAACTATCACGCAACTTGAGTATTTGGGGCACGTTCCGTTAAAATTGCTCACCAGCGATAAAGATGGCAGCTGGGGCTAGGAACCACGACTATTAGAAGGGCAAGGCGTTACAAGTTAGTCGATTCATACCAGCGTAGGCAGCACGCTTGACCTCCTCGCTTAAAGATGCAGGTATATAAGCTAATTCGTGGAAAAGGCACCTATTTACGTACGAGATATGTGCTGTTGCGTCATAGTCCTGTATTCCACTCAGAGATTCAGAGCTTCAACATCAGGCACTTGCAACATACTGTCATCTATGAAATAGGATATGAGAAGGTTATTGTGACACGAATATTTGGGATGGGTTTCCACGAACTGTCCACTGCACGCTCAGCAATCCGAATAAAAATGCAACCCCGTTGTCCCATCCATTCGTCTGATTGACAATACCCTCTGAGCCAAATACATAGCTCGCAGAGTGCATGTTATGGCGGCCTGTCGTCGCTAGCAAGACGATAATGATGACTGTATAGAATTTATCAGGACGGAATAAAGCGTAGTGAAGTAATCGTCACGCACTAACGGTCGTGCCGAGGTTGACAAATACGAATCCCTTCGTCAAGGTAGCGAGATGACGGGTGGCAAGGCAATTCTGCGCAACCAAGCCAAAAAAGTTTCCGGACCATATGATAACACATGCTGTCCCACGAGGCGGACATGAGCAAACGCACCAGTATTCCATTGAAGATCAATAGCCCAGCAAAGAGTCCGACGACCTTGCCGGAAGTGACCTCATAGTTGCCATCTTTGGCAACAACGACGGCAGCCCAGATCATGCTGGAAAGGCCGAATTCGGTGGAGGAGAGCCCAGCAACTTGGCCAAGGATGTTGATCCAACCCACAACCCAGCCAACCTCCGAAAATGTAAGCGTTCGCGTTGGATGGGCATGAGAAGCACCCACAATTGGTCGGTGTCTTTTGGGCACGAGTTGCGCAGATGCAGTGTACCTATCACGCGACGCTATGAACGAGCAAGGGATGGGGTAAGTAGTCGGGAACACGCACAAGCCACCGCAGGTCGGGAACGCGCTGACAATCTCGGCAATAGATGATCCTGTATCGTGGGTCAGGAGACAGTGGAGCAAGATGTAGGGAAATGACGGCTTGCCCAAAGTGAAACACATGACCGATCCAAGGATCCAGCACCACGTCGCCTATGGGGAAGGCTCTGATGAGGTCATAGAAGAGCCTGTGTGGGCTTGTTGACATACTGACGAAGGACCCCCCAGGAGCAGCGGGGTATTGAATGTAGTTGCGACTGATGAGCAGAGGCCCTGCGAGGTCGACGACGCTGTGAGAATGATCTCAAGCAAGAAGAGAAGAATGCGCACCATGATGCTGAACGCAAAGCTTATCTATGTTGTCCATGAGAAGGAGAAGAAAAAAAAACGAGATGTCGGCATCCACGCACAGTTGCGAGATTGCTGAACTCGCGTTTGAAGGAGGGAACGTATCCTAAAGACTCGAGCTTCTTGTCATCCTCGTCCTTGAAACCAACAGCGCCATGCTCGCGATCGGACATGATGAGGGTACGAAGGAAGGACTAAAGGCGAAGAGCGGCGGACAATTTATTCGGCAACACGAAACGAGTTGGTGCAAAGGTCATTATCGAAAAAGACCGAAGATAAACTAAACTCTGACCCCTTCGAAAAAACTTTCCCTGATAACAGGATGCCGGATAAAGTGAAAAGCCCATCGGTCAAAAAAGCTTCGAACGATGCCTGAGTCATGTGGAGCTCCGTTGAGGCAGTACAGTACAGTATTCTTCCTGGATTCGGGTTGCAGCCTTCTGTGTGGGGAAGTAAGTTACGTGAGGCCGAGTCGGGTAAAAATTTACACTATGCTTACTGTATCTCCGCCTCCGCGCCTCCGTGCCAGTATAGCCGGATGCTTATTATATCAGCCCGTATGTCCGTCACGGTTTTCGTTCCTCATCTTGTGATCGCACCATCCCCCAATAGAAACCTTGCTAAGGCACCGCCTAATTTTTACCTGGGGATGACCTACGATATGGGCTTGATGATAATATCCCGAACGCTATTATCGCCGAGATGATCTTGCTCGAGCTGGAACGAGCACCTAGATGGTATGTGAATGGCCTTGAACAGCAATAGATCCGAGTCATGATAGTGTACAGATCTCAAAAAGCTGCTCGTCACGTCGCTCTTCAATTATCGCAGCCTGGTGCTTTGCTCCGAGACAGACGTACCAGGCTTCCCAACGAACTCCAACAGTGTCGGCCCACTATCGTCGACTTACGATTACCTTCTTCCCCCCGTGCACTGCACAGAGCGCATTCTCGGTGGACCCGCCGAGGTTAAGAGCACGCATGATATCGGGTGGCCTGGTTCTGCTCTACTAAGTGATCCAAATATTGAGGACGGTGTCTGCAACGTGAAAGCGTCTCGGTTACTTATCTCCTTACCCTTGTAGGCGGTCAAAAGAGCTTCGAACGGTGCCTGGGGAACGAGGGAGCCATGCGGAGCCCCATCAAGGTAAACAGTATAGCACAGTATTCTTTATGGACCTGGATTGCAGCCTTCTTTGTCAAGAAGTGCATGAGGCCGAGTCGGGTAAAAATTTACACCATGCTATCTCCGCGCGCGCCAGTTTAGGTTTGGATAGATGACCATCATGATATACTATGGTGTAATTGAAGGCCCAATAGGCCTCAGGGCTCAGGGCTCAGTGCGCATGATCACATGTACCATTGGTATTAGGATGGCAATGGGAGTTCTTCTCGATGTAACCCTTTACATTGCTCTGAGTCTTCAAGCTACACATCGTGGAACATGTGTTATTACAAATACCATTCTTCCTTCATTTAAAATCCGAGTCATCACGTATGTCCACGTACCAGGATCAATCAACAAATACTCTACTTCTTCACTAGTCTCTCACGCGGGTGAAACTGTTTCCGTGTGACTGTAATTGTGTTCATCTCTGGTATCAGCCAGCGGTTCCATCCTTCGCCTGAGACTTCCTCTCGCGCCCCTTGTCGCTTCGTCCAGATATCGGTCCTTGGTCTCCTTCAGATCGTACACGTCATAAGGCTGAAGCGAGCGCTGCAACAGAGCCCGATAAGAGGTCAGATCGCCATCGATGTCCTTAAATGTTTCCGGTGACAGCCCCGCACACCAGATATCGTACGCAGTGAACCGTCCATCGTGGTTTCTGTGTTCAGGCACCGCGGGAAAGAGAATGCCGGGTTGATTAGAGGCGAAGGCGAAGACCATTCGGATGACCGGCAACGGGAAGTCCCCATCAGAAAACAGGCCGATACGGAATGGATCCATGCCGTCAAATAGCATCTTGTCGATCTGATGCTGGAAAGTTTTGTCGTTCTTGACTTGGATAAGAATTGCTGTCACGTTATGACGCGAAAGCTTTCTGCTCGTATTACAAATAGGCAGGACAATGTCGACGCCACGTTGGTCATTGGCGCACATGACCATCGCGCCCCGCGTAATAAATTTCCAGAGAGAGCGGATGTTGATCATGTCGTAGTCTCTAATTCGGATGACGTGGTTGAACCACATCGCACAGCCACTGAACGTCTCTTCAAACGATTTGCTCTCACCAGGACGCCAGTGCGGCGGGCGAACATCTTTCAGGATCTCGTACGCGGGAGCTGGAAGTAAGGCCTTCATGAAGTCGATAACGTATACCCATTTATTTGTGACTGATGACTCATCACGCGCCCGCATGACGAGGAATGCTGCAACGAGCTCGCCGCGCCGGCCAAGATCGACGCAGTTCAGGTCTGAATTGTTTACCAGGTGGCGCACAGGATTCGCTTCGGTTCCACTCACAAGTTCACAGGCAGCCTCGGCTAAAAGCGGTTCCGATCCAGCGACCATGACTAGAGTTTCGAACCCGGTGGTTGCCGCAACGCACAGTCGCATATGGCGCTCAATCTGTCTGCGGGCCACGATGCGAGCATCTCCATCCGCAAAATTGAACTCCAGAGCAAAGCGCACTGAGAGGCACGCCAGGGCGCCCGGCCCATTCAAGTTCACATCACCGAGCGAGGATTTGCCGTCTAGTAGCTTCTGCTTGGCAAAGAGCATAATCTCGCCCTCACTTCTGTTCTTTGGCAAAGCATCGTAGTGGGAGCCAAACCTGTTCGATGTAAGAAGTAAGCTGCTATTTGAAACGGTACCATGACGGGAAGTAGACATAGTACATACAATGGACGGCCTAAGTGAGCTATCCAGTCCATCTGTACCACTCGAGATAACGTGATGTTGTCTTCCATCGCAGGATAGGCGAGATCGTCAAAACTGATCTCTGATACAGGGTGTAAAGGCGGAAGGTCACGGTTCGCAACCCGACGGGAAGGGTCTGATCGTATCTCCGGGGAGAATAGATGAAACTTCCCCGCTGTCGAGAGAAATAGTGAGAATATGGGGAGGTCGACGAGTTGGCCCAGAACCCGATGCAGTTCCGAAAATATAGTCCAACTTTTGCCTCGTGGAGTATCCGTGAGTGTATGAGACTCGTCAAAAGCAAGGATAACCAGCGGATGCCGTGGCCCACTAGCTGAGTCCAGCAATCCTTTTGGGTCCACGAACCGTGAGAGTTTGATTCCTGCTTTTGTTACTCTCTCGCCTCTATGTTGGTATCCGGGAAGGCTTTGCTCTCTTAAGCCTGGTACATGTACGGTGTCTCTCGTGAACTTGAGAGACAGGTCAACCTCGCAGGTGGTAAAGACCATGAGGGCTCACTTCGGTAGCTCTGTCGATTACCTCCTCAAAGAAGGTTTGACGGTAAGAATTTGGAGTTTGGAAGGATTGACCCGCCGTCATGCATTCATGGAAAGCACCCGCCAGCTTCCCTTGGTGCACCTTGACGACTCGGAGGCGTGCCTGTTCACTCCGCTCGGCTTGAGACAGATTATCGATGTCGTCATCAGTGAGAGTCGGTAACGTCGGGATATCTGCAACACTGTTGGCACATAAATCAAGGACCAACTGCAGAATAATCACCATGCCGCTCAGATTCGATAGCCACCAAATATTTGTGCGTGACGGTCAAGAGAGAATAAACAAAACCATGGAGCTTCTGCGCAACGGCGAATTGGCCGTTTGGGTTCGTAGCTGATGTCAACCAGCCACCCAGTGCCTCGTCAGGGGGAGGGAATCCTTTTCAGAGTCGATTATAAGCACGCCGAAAACATGAGGGAGCGGAATGGGCACCTTGGCTTCCATCCTCACGGACGCACGTGGGCACTGTAAGAATCTTCCTCGCCACTTCATCCACAATTCGAGACTTCCCTGTCCCTGAAGAGTTCACGATGCTGGTATGTCGCGCATAAACGACTCTCTGCTTGTTGAGGTAATCAGAGATGGTCACAAGGAGCACATCTGCGGCATTGCCTCGGAAAGGGGAACTCCACGCCTGTACGGTAGCTGTCACCAAACGTGATCAACACGTCTGGCGGTTTCAAGTTTATGCGCACCATTGATCGATAGATCCGAGATGAATGCCTGCTGTGATTCCTCAGTATCTGCCTGAATTTTCTTCAAAAAGACCTCTAGACGGAGAACATGATCAGAGCGCTTCGGTGCAGGGAAAATTAACAATGTACCATTTTCAAGTAAATTCTGCCAGGATTTCTTCCTTGCCATATTTCTCAATAAGACAATAATCGGTTGCTCTCCTTTGCGCCTGACATTTGCCTGAAACTCGTCGAAATTAGCAAGACGTCTGCCCACTGTGAGATTTTGCGAGAGGGCCATCGTGAACCAGAAACCAAACAGTTTTAAGGTGCACCAGAATCTCGGCATCGTCATCATCAGAGTGTACAGTGCGCGCAAGACGTTTGCACGCTTGTTCAACAGCCTGATCGGGGATACCGAGCCATGGCTGCTTTGATGGGGGAGTGGTACTCAGGGGGGTAGATGGATTTGCGAGGTGATCAACCGGCTCGTCAACTTGCATGAGTGACTCGTCAAAAATACCGTCTTCTGACTGCCCTAGCTGAGCGTGAAGGCTCGGGTGCATGATCATGGAGTAAGGACAAGACAGGGGCAAGGGTGTTAATGTGACAATCACAGTGCAAGACTGGATGAGCAGCGAAGGCAGATAATGGAACTTTGAAGTCGAACTCAGACAGGTACGGTACGGTACAGGAACCGAGTTGAGCAGAGCAGGATCGTTACCAAAACGTCTGTCGAGGCGGTCCAGGTCCAGCGGCGGTCCAGGTCAAGACGGTCCAGTTGGTCCGATTTCGATCGCAGTCCTGCGATGATGTGCGCAACACTTGGAACTTATTTTCCCTTCGTTTTTTCTCGGACTCCACTTCCGTCGCTAGCCTACCTCAGTCTTTGGGGAAAAGACTGAGGTCCCTTCGGCCCACAAAAGCAGACAATCCCGGAAGTGATGCACTATGCACCCATATGGTCACGGTTGTCACGGTCGTGGCCCCAGCAATCTCTCATATTATTCTCCCTTCTCCCGGCCTCCCCCGACGATGCAGTCGGGTATGGAAAACGATTGTGAAGTTGCAGAGTGGGAACAGATCCCTTATTTTAACGAAGGACCGTGTTCAGTCGACTCGTAAATGCGGCCGGCGACTTGCAGGCATTGCCGTATAACCTTTTGCGCTGCCATGTTATCCCAAGAGAAATTTCTTTGGATATCTCTCGGACTATTGACGGTGGAGTCCCATGTAGGGACATAGAGAAGAGCTGATAAGATCGCTCGTACAGTCTAGAATGCAAGGTGAAACACTCCAGCTAGCTCGCGACCCAAGGCCAGCAACTTGAGTCACTTCATCTTCACGAACCTTACATCTGTATCCCATTGCCTGAATTTGACACAATCTCCGACAAAGACCGTCCCGGAAGCCCGAACACAATAGAGTGGCCTTTTCTTCTTCGGAAGCAAAGTAACAACGATCCTACAAACAATGCATATTTCTAACTGACTTTATCACGACTTGAGTACGATCATGTACGGTCCATACGCGCGCCCGAGATTTTCTCTGCTCCAAACCAATGACCCAACAAAACCGAAGCGGAAAACATGAAAAAGCGTGTTTAAGACATCATCTTGTTCTCGTCCTTACTGCCAACGGAGGCTTTCTCACCACTGGCTTCCCCGACCGCCAGTGTGATGTCATCATGACGTCTGAGTGGGGGTCCATGGTAATATCGGTAGCCACTAGGAAAAGGAAAGCGGTGTCAACATCGGTTGTTACCTGCGTGTATGGGTGCTACACACTCTACGAAGTACCCAATCCTTAAGAGGCAAGACAGCTCAGCGGAATAGCGGGGCAGAAGAGAGATGCGCTGCGTACGTGGCTAGGAGGACAATGCCACCTGTGATCACAGACGCATAGTTCATTGTGTTCTTCGTCACAGGCAGATACGTTGGCAGCGAGAAAATCACCGATGTGAAAAGCGTCCACACGATGCAGCTGAGATTCACTGCCCACCCGAACAAGCCATCGCCTAGGTAGAACGGCCCAGGGGTGAATTGCACGTCTGGGTGATTCTGGAATATGCGGCGAAGTGCAATGGGGATGATGAATGAGATGTTAAGGACCACGGCAGTTAGTGAAAAGATCGCATTTGCTGCAACGGGAGAAGCAAAATCGAGAAACCCAGGGAGGATACTGAAGATGGCCGTGAACCAAATGGCACGCAGGGGTGTGTGAGTCCACTTGGAAACATAGCCAAAGTAACCCTTGTCCGGGAGACCTACAAGAGCGCGGTTCATAAGTGGGTGGGCACTGGGGAAGGAGGGAGATGCACCATGGTCGCGGCTGAATGCATAGATAGTCCTGGAGCATGCTTGGAGAGCACTTTGACAGACAAAGAAAGCTGTGAGGCAAACAAACGTCTGGAGAGGATACAGCCACGTCAGCCAAAGTAGGTACTTGCCACGTACCCAAAGGAATAACGCCCAAGCCTTGCCCATGCGCAGGGTCATGATCTGATTTCATCTGTGAACCATGAAGGATACGGAAAAACTCATCACATGCCTGAAGGAAAGCTGACCCAGAAGCGCCTGGGAGGTTTTCCCTGAAAGCAACGTAGCAGACCCATGTGCATGAAGAGTTTATGCAAGATAGACGCACAAGGGACCAGAGCACAGGACCAGTACGATATTAAGCAGCCACCCAAGTAGACCTGTTCCTATGACTGTATTGCAAAACTTGAGTGATTTGAGGGAAATGGCCCTCTCCAATTGCTCACCAGCAACGACGATGGCAACCGGGGCTAGGAATACGATCAGAAATAGCAAAGCATCACAAATTAGTTTATTCATACCGGCATAGGCAGCACGCTTGACCTCCTCGCTAAAGGATGCAATTGTATGTGAGGTGGTCAGGGCCAAAAGGCTAATGCCTACGTACGAGATGTTCGCCGTTGAGTCAAAGCCCTGTTTTCTCAGTGAATCAAGGTCTCAATGTCAGGCACTTGGAACATACCGTTATCTATGAAACTAGGAGTGGGACGCCTATTGGTTTACACGAATTCGGAGAGGAACGAACCGTCCAGGACACGCTCAGCAATCCAAATAGAAACGCCAACCCGTCGTTCCATCCGTTCGTCTGGTTGACGATACCCTTGGAGCCAAATACATAGCTCGCAGAGTGCATGTTGTGACGACCTGTCGTCGCTAGCAAGACGATAGTAATGACTGCAGCTTATCAGAACAAAACGAGGCGCGGTAGTGAAACAGTTGTCACGCACTAGCAGTCGTGCCAAGGTTGATAAATACAAATCCCTTCGTGAAGGTTGCGAGATAACGCGTCGGAGGGCAGTTCTGCAAAATCCGAGACAAAGGTGGTTCAGAGTCATGACATGAGGCACGCTGCTCACAGAGCGGACTTACCAAGATCCCATGGAAGATCAATAATGCAGCGAAGAGTCCGACGACCTTGCCGGAAGTGATCTCATAGTCACCATCTTTGGCGACGACGACGGCAGCCCAAATCATCCTCGAAAGCCCGAATTCGGTAGACGAAAGCCCAGCAATGTGGCCGAGGATATTGACCCAACCAAAAATCCAGCCAACCTCCGATGGTGTGAGCACTTGCGTTAGACGGGCATAAAAAGCACTCACAATTGGTCTGTGTCTCTTGGGAACGAGGTGCGCGGTTGCAGTATATCTGTTACACAACCATATGAGTGAGCGCGGGATGTGAAAGGGGACGGAGCATTGACACTGGAGGAAGATACGCACATGCCGCCGCAGGTAGGGAACGCGCTGATAATTTCAGCGGTAGATGATCCTGTGTCAAGGTACATGACGGGGACTGAACAATATGCGGGGAACGACTTGCCTAAAGTGAGACACAAGGTCGCTCCAAGGATCCAACACCACGTCGCCTATGAGAAAGCTTCTAATGAGATCATGACAAAATGACATGTGTGTGGGAAATTGTTGGCGTACTGACGAAGGGCCCCCAAGGAGAAGTGGGGTATTAAAAGTAGTTGCGACCGATGAGCAGAGGCCCTGCAGTATCGGCGGTGGGGGAACTGTCTCGGGAGGCAGGATAAACGTGCGAACCATAATGCTGAACGCAAAACTAATCTGTGTGGTATGGAATAGTTCATAAGAGCATGGAAAAGAGACAGTATGAATTGCCGCCTAGCCACGCACCGTTGCGAAATTACCGAACTCGCGCTTGAGGGACGGGACGTATCCCAAGGACTCGAGCCGCTTGTCGTCCTCGTCCTTGAAGCCACCAGTACCGTACTCGCAGGCGGACATGTTGATCATGAGGGTATGGGTATGACGAACCCAAGAGAAGTGTGTCAAACAGGTCTTTTATCAGGAGAGACGATCTAATGGAGATCCATTATCGAAAAAAGAACGGTGTTCGGAAATGAAAGAGCACGAAGCGCCGCCCCCATTTTTCCCAGACTTGGGCAGGGTTTGTCACGTACGCTCCCTGCTCGACGAGGCGGCCGGCAGCGATCCATAATCAAGGTTTGGCATGAGGTAGGCACCGTTTTGTGCGTTTTCCAAATACCGGTCTAGCTTCTCGGGCATCTCAGGGAGAGCGAGACCAAGCGAAGACTCAGCAGAGGGCGAGACCACTTCAACATCCCGAGGAGAAAAATTCATGCATCCACGGGAGGTTTCCAGGTTGATGACTTCTTTCCAGAGGCGCAATGAGCACTACATGATGACGACAAAGTTGAAAAGAGGGTGGAGCCAGGGAAGTCGTAGCTTGCCGCCACATTCAGTTTTCTAGTTGCATACTATGCCCGAGTTCTACAGCCCTCGAGCCACTATTTGAGAGTGGGTCCATATCACTGAGACGATATGTTGGCGACCCATGTGCGACCCTGCAGTAACTAGTGAAACACCTTCACGCGTTAGAACCATCCATGACGTGTTTTGGGTTGAACTCGATGAGCGAATCGATGAAAACAGCGTGCGCCAACAGTAACATCGCTAATCTCCACCTCGTTCTCGTCGGCTTGTTTACCGAGCCGAATCACGTACGTACCCTTATTGTTGCCGAACTGGATATTGATGACGTTCAAGTACCCTTGAAGTGTGACCAGTCCAAAAACGGATGACAAAGAGGGACAGGTGCGTGGTCGAACCGCAGGAGCTGAACCTCGTCTTGATCGACCTCAACAAAGCTCATTAAGGTCCTCAGACATGTAACGCCCCGAAGCTGGCTGATTACAGTTTGACGTAAGTCCACTGTTTTACAGCCCTGGAAGTACAGTAATGGGGCGACAATAGTGTAAATGTTGACTAAAAAGCAGAATGAATCCCTCACAGATTTCGTTCGGCTACTCGCATGTTCGAGAATGCTACTGACGGGAAAGCATTGGTGGATCCCGTATGCTAGTAGTCTGTAGTCTGAAAACTTGAACTTTACGCAGTCCTTATGGGGCTTGGGGGGGGGAGAAAGAACGGGGGTTCGCAGCACGTTCTGAAAGTTCCTATCAGAAAATGAATCCTGCATCAAAACCTACTTTGACCGCTGTCCAGGTCCTTCCCAGGCCCTTGAAACAACGGAGTCAGTAGCTGTCCTATTGACAATCACAGAAGACAAGTCGTTTTATGATGTACTGTATCAACATCTGTGTGTGATCTTGGTGCGTCCCCTCGGTCAAAGTTTCCTTTTTCTTTTTCAGGTTCAAAGTTCCTTCTCGAGCGGCATGGCCCGGGCCCTGGCCCTACTAAACCCTTCTAGTTTATTGTTTTATGATCTGAACTCAAATTCAATTAGTGCTGCCGTCAATCCGAGTTGACAATGGCGTGAATTGAACTTGACTTGATATTTCCGTACCTTGGTTTGGACCGACACCACAAGCTTACACCGGTGTACAGTAAGTGTGTAACTTGCAAGTTCCTTATGAATATTTTCCCATAAGCTTGTAAAAGGTGATCTAGATCAGCTTCCATTGGCTCGCTGCCTCGTGTTTTGCTTTTGTACGTAAATCTGAGTATATTCTTAACCGAGCAGATTCCATGAACTCGGCCCAGTTGCGGAAAAAGGATGGAAATTCTAATACGGTATTATGATTGATGGAGCAATCGGTGCGAGCTTGCTAGTTGCGCTCGACGGTGCAAGTTGGTAACAAGTTCCCAACTCGAACCGGCTTGGGGCAACCGTGACATTATGCCCAAGTGCCATCTCCACGGTGGGTTACTACTTTTTTTTACGTCCACATCTACACCTTTTTCTAACGAAAGACTTTTGTTTATGGGCTTGTGCAGTATGGCCTTTTGCACTGGTGTGGATGCCAGTGACTGGAGCCCGACTACAATGAGAGCGGTAACTTCTTGATCTTCTTACACTGTATTGGATCGTCAACAAACCCTGGTTCTTCATTGAAAGTGTTGCAGCGCAACCGCAGCGAAAATACGAAATTGTTTAACCTAATTGCCGATACAGTTAACGGCTGACATGTGGCACAACTCGGATGAGTCCACTTCCGGTCACATTTTGGTCTCTCTCTCTGTACTACCAGTGTGCCAGTCAATTGAAGATTGAAGAAGCAGGTGGCGAAGAACGGAGCATCAACGCGTGTCAACCTGGAGCTATCTCTACTACATGCGGTAGCATAGGAAGAATCCGAGATGATAAGTTGTGGACTGGTTTCTAGCCCAGTAACTACTAGTAGATTCTTCCGAAGTCTGCCAATAGTCTTTCGAGTCGAACCTAGGACATATCCACGTCACACGCCATGCAACCCCTGGCTTTATCAATGATCTGGGCTTTAGAATTCAACCTTCTGGAGTTCCAATTCATTTTCCTCGACATAATTTGATGACATATCCACTATACAGTACAGTACGTTGCGTAAGGGTAATGAAGAAGGGTCATCATGATGTATCAGACGCCCACCATCTTTACGTCCTCGCTAATCATCTCTAGGGGGAATGCGACAGGTGCGAAGACTCTGGCGGTGAACAGTATGTCGGAAGTGAGTTGACAATTGTTCCCTGGATGTGGGTGGTTATTTCACCCAGACGGGGACGAGTTCTGCCTCGAGAAAACCAGACACTATTACTAAGCACAAGTAACACCTCTATCGCGCCGCCTCGATGCTCGTCAGAAGATCCAGAACCGATAGGAGCTGCAAGTTATCGATCAGAGACAGCGCCCACTGTGGAGGGGTACTAACCGTTGCTGGTATCATTATGTCGATCCCATTCTGGGGTCATATAGAAGCCGAATCGGCATTGGCCAATAGACGCCCATGACCCTACGCTAGTTGAATACCAAGAGTTTGGGATGGATTGCCCCCATCGGCTCATCCATCGAACACGCGTCAGCTCCAGATCACGCCAAACCGCCCGAACAGGTCCGAGTTGACGACGTCAGCAGTGTGGTGCTTAGGCTGCCTGACGCCTTTTTACGCCCTCATAACTCTCCAACCTTTACCATAGGTGTTCTTTCCTCAGGGCCACATTCCCCTAACTTTTCTATGTCTCCACGTTACCGCGCCCACGACGGCGACACAGAGGAGAACCTGTACAGGTTCGCGGTCATCCGGGAGGAAATCCGTGAGTTCTTCCATACAGCATTGATTTTCACAAATTGTTCCCACGTCACACGTGTAGGTTGTCGTCGCTGGCGGCTTCCCCTCTGGCTGCTCTTCTTTGGCGGGACAGTATCCATCCTCACTCTCCTATATCTCTTAACTGGCACAGTATATCCTCCCGCCAACCCTTGGATGCGCTTTAGCTCTCAGTCCCTTGGCGTGCTCAAAGCCGTTAAGGGCATCTACCGCCCCGGACACCAGCCATCTGTCATCCATGACTTAGCGGCCCACCCTTCTGTGCACGTCAGCTATGTAGAGCCCGGCCACATCTTCAAGCGAATGGCGAAGAGTGGGAGTGAGGATATCATCATGCCCTCAACCGCGAGCATGAGGCGCCCGTCCACAAGCGGGCCAGCATCCCTTGTCGACAGTACGGTACGTGCTACCGAACGCGTGCGCCACCACTGTGTCCGTTCATTCTGTTTCTGCGTTATCACTTAGACTTCATTGCTGGTTCAAATCCGTGTCCCCGCCACATCACGTGATGCGCAATGTATGATCACTTCCGGCATCACGCTGACGCGACACCTCGAAACCGCGGGCCAAGTCGCACGGGTTCAGGTGTGGTCTCTGACAGAGACCACGCCAGACGTGGGAGCATGGGACGTGACGTGGAATTACAGGTCGCAACGGGGGGAATATGTCTGGCGCTTCGACGTGCAGCCGGGTGACGTGCTACGTTCACTTGAATTCGCGTGTCCAGCTTCGCAGTCGCTGCAGACGTTCGAGGTTTCCTGTGTAGACGGGGATGATGCATGTTCTGTGGAAGTGTGGCAAGGACTGTTCCAGGTCGAAATTAGAACATAGGTGAGCGTAATGCTTGGACACTGATAGTTCGAATGATGTTCTAATTCTAGAAATAATTTCGCCACGCCCGTCGTACCAGTTGGGACTGGGGGTCATTTATGTAGGGTTGCTTCGGAACTTGCCTTTCTTCTAGCATTAATGTAACATCACATCGGAGTTTACAAGGATCACGCCCACTACGATTGGCCTCTTCTGCTCTTCTGCGAGTTTTCGTTTCGGTAGTTATAAAGCTCATGGGAAGTCGTGAATGTTCCTTGCAAAGTCCCCCCTGCAGACTCAACGCGTCATGACACTTCTGGCCGTTCAGAGTCATTTCGAACGGCCAACTTCAGTTTAGGACTAGACCCTCTTGGTAGCGCTGATCTATCGTCTTCCATTCTGCAAGATCGAAACTAGTCGAACTTCCGTTTGCGTTCGTGCTCCAATACGTGAATGATATTCAGGCACCCCAGAGTTTGGGGGACCGGGATCCCCGGGAGGAGAGTGATAAATGAGGCCAAGAGACAAGAAAAAACAATCTTAAACCGAATCCATACACCAGGGTTCCCCCGCGCGACATAGGGCCAATATGAGGGTCATGTTTGGATATCATGGATGTATCGAGAGACGCACGTACATAAAGCGGCACAGAGGCCGGATTAGGCAAAGGGAAAGGCTTACTCTTAGCGAACGACGAACGTGCCTTCGTCAATCAACCAAGACGACCGAGGGGCTGTGTCGGATAATCAAGGAGCGTCACTACGCCAATGCGAATCCGAGGGGGTCTTCGGAGTTCGGACAATTACTGCCTCGCAACCACCTCCGATATGACTGGGAATTTCGTGCTTGGAAGCGTTGAATTGAGCGTGATGGTTAGCATGTACAGGAGGACTGACCACCGTGAATACTTATTCAAAAACAAAAAGGTACCCTCTTGTATATGCGTGGTGCTTCACATAGCCTGGTCCGAGTCACGATGGAGACTGAATTGCCATTGGAGGCACGTGCCTCCAACTCACCATATGGCGAGAGGTGATTATATAATCCAAGATGTGGCGTTGCTTATAGCACCGCCATTTTCAGGTAACTTAACAGCCATTGTTCACCTTTTGTTCGAATAACAATGTGAAGGCAAACAATCCTAACATCCGCCATGCTTGACACAATGCATAAGAGTAGGGCAAGTTCCTCCTTTTACTTCTCACGTTGCCAAGGCGAGGGGTGTCTGCCACGCGTTCGGTACTTAAGCAAGGCCATGAACTCATGGATACCACACCTTTCCTTGACGTTGCTTGCAGTCCGTCACTCAGCCCACTGCGTGGAGCTACTTGTTCTCCGAGGCGGCTTCGAGCAGTCCCTCTTTTTCATCCCGCCATTATTCCCGAAAGCCTTTCTATCACATCAACCTGGTGTTGATTTCTTCTAGTCTACGAACAAGCCTCTGAAACTCACGGACTTTCTGCACTGTCACACTCTCCATTCACACCTGTACAACCTAGCAACCGTCATATAAACTCTAATGCTTCCTCCTCGCGCATGTACGTCACTCCTTTCTCACCACTCCTGTGTTTTGCCCTACCTTGCTCGCTAGATGTCTTCATTGGTCTTAACCTCGTTCGCATTCTCTCTATCATCGCCTGCTTGCTCGTATTCGCAAGTAGCATCGTGATCATGGTCCACGACGTTGAGGCCGTCAACAATTTCTTGGCAGCTGAGAAATCCAACTCGACTATCGCCGCGAGTATGCTCGACTGTGACTACATCCTGTACGTCCCATTCTTCCATTCTTTCACACGCGAGATTCACCCTTCAACTTTTCTTTTTCTCAGCGGCAGTACCGTCCCTAACGAACCGGCTGGCGTGTTTTGGGCCGTTCTAAACCGGCTGCTCATTATATCCCAGATCATCGTGCTGTTCCTCTCTGAGATTGGGTGGCCTATGGCATTCTTCAACCGGTATTTCCCCGTACTTGGATCCGAATTTGGCCTCGGCGCACTTGGTGTCATGCAGGGCCTGTACGTCCATCCGCCGTCTTTCCCCGCCGTTCTTCCGCTGACGGGGTCATGCCACGTAGAATCGGCGCGGCCATCCTCTCGCACCATGTCGATGACTTTGCACTTGTCTCTGGCTTTTTCCTCTTTTCCATCGGCTGTCTCAACGTTATGCTTGGCCTCATCTTCAGGGAGCATGCCAAGGTTAAGCGCAACGTGACCTCTTGGCGTGAGCACGGTAAATCTGTCCTTCCACCATCGGTCCACCGCGCGGCGTCTTCGGCGTCCACGCTTTATGGCCTAGCCACTTCTGAGAAGAGCCGTAGCAACGGGCCAGGCGACCGGTTTGCCGGATACGGGTTTGGACGCCAGGGGGAGAAGAAGGCAGCTATGAAGGGATTTCTGGTGTCCAAGCCACTCGAGTCGCTCCCACGCTACTCACCACGCAACCGGGCGAGCTCGCCCGTGGGAGTGTAACCTCCATTCCCACATCGCTTTTTAAGTTAGTTGTGTCTGACCCCCACGAAAATAATTACACTCTCATCTTCACGCAACCGCGCACCCCATATGCCAGTAGGTTATTGTAACTATAGGTATCGCTGAATCGATGTTGTACTCATAAATTTCTTTCTTTTTTTTTTTTTTTGTTTCTGGGTTTCTCCGCCATTCTCGCTCCTGGGTTTCGCCGGGAACGTTCCCCACGTCAATCTGCGTTGAGTGGCTTCGCCACCGCAGGACGTGCACTGGTCGGGTATCGCGTTGTCTGCCTCGGGCCTGCCCGCGCGGGTAACAGCGGTTGCGATGACGCAATATTTCCATATTAAGAAGGGACACGAAATTATCATTATCGTGGACTGACTATCACTCTCTGACTACTGCATCTAACGCAATGTCCTATCTGAGGCTCCACTCAGGCCGAACTTCTCCGAGTCACCAACATATATACTCGTCCAATAAAATCTGTAACACACATATGGGCTCGTGTTTGATCCGATGTAGATGTCATGCAGTCCGTGAGCTGACTGAGGCCACGGGCACTGTATTGTTCAGCACGCAGGTATTATGACTCGAGACCGACGACGTGAGAATGGTACAGCCGAAAGAATACGCGTGCGATTAGCAAAGATCGGACAAGTTCGCTTTGCGCGATAACCACTCGGGTTGGATGCGAACGGCAGACTTGCCAGACTTGGGATAGGGTTTGATGGTACAACTTCCAGAAACGCATACAACTGTAGTTGTTGCACACGTTGGTCGCCGCGACCAGTCGCGGCATAGGATATCGTACAGTACAGTACAGGTCTGTTTGTTACTAAGGTACAACTTGGCATCTCCATACAGATGAATACAAATTACAAATCTTACGCAGAGCCGAGCCTGAGACGAGACAGAACGAGAGCGGTCTGGTTGGGGGCGGAAATGACGGGTTGAAAGCCGAAGAGGTCCGATCAATGATAAAATCCGTAGAGGCTTATAAAAAGGAGCTTGTCGCCCCATCTCCCCCGATCTTTATCTACCCATCCTCCCACCACTACAAACAATTGCCATGGTGAGTGACTGTCCTCCCACTTTTGCTGTGTACAGAAACTGATATTGTTCGTCTCTCATAGGTTACCGTCAACGTCGGAATCAACGGGTTCGTGGTCGATCTGACCTTCTGGATGGATGATAAGACTGATAACAACTTCTTCCGCTTCCGATCTCTCTCGCTTGCAGTTTTGGTGAGCTGTCCCCTATGTTTTCGACCTGATCGCAGGTTTTTAAGATGTCATCGCATCCTAGGTCGTATCGGCCGTATCGTTCTGCGCAATGCACTCCTCGACGATCGTGTCAGGGTTCTGGCTATCAACGAGTAAGCGGATATTGTTTAGTAACGTCTTGCCCATCGTCTGACGTATTGTCCTCCCCCAAGCCCCTTCATCGACTTGGGGTACATGGTACGTTTTGGTCTTATCGGGTGAATACAGTGATATCAATAACCTATGATTAGGTTTACATGTTCAAGTACGACTCCGTCCACGGCCGCTTCCGAGGAGAGGTTGAGGTCAGGGATGGCAAGCTCATCGTCAATGGTCACTCCATCACCGTCTTCCAAGAGCGCGACCCTGCCGCTATTCAATGGGGTTCTGTCGGCGCCGACTACGTCGTCGAATCGTCCGGTGTTTTCACTACTGTTGACAAGTGAGTGCTTGCAGTCTTTCCCATCAATAACACTGAGGAGATTGCACCAGGGCGTCAGCCCATTTGAAGGGTGGTGCCAAGAAGGTCATCATTTCTGCGCCCTCTGCAGACGCTCCTATGTTTGTTTGCGGCGTCAACCTTGACGCATATGACCCGAAATACACTGTGGTACGTATATACCAGGCGCATATACTCAAGTCTCGCTCAGTCGTTTGCTAGATCTCCAATGCGTCGTGCACGACCAACTGTTTGGCACCTCTCGCAAAGGTCATTAACGACAGGTTCGGCATCGTGGAGGGCTTGATGAGCACGATTCATGCCACGACCGCCACACAAAAGACCGTCGATGGTCCCTCCAACAAAGACTGGCGTGGTGGACGTGCCGTCAACGGCAACATCATCCCTTCTTCGACGGGTGCTGCCAAGGCCGTTGGCAAGGTCATTCCCAGCCTTAATGGCAGACTGACGTGCGAAATAATTGGCTGTGCCGGTTGTCCTCTCAGCTGAAACTTTGTTGATAGTGGCCTTTCATTCCGCGTGCCGACGAACGACGTCTCTGTCGTCGATCTCGTCGTGCGTCTCGAGAGGGAGGCATCTTACGATGAGATCAAGCAGGCAGTCAGGGAGGCGGCCGAGGGCCCTCTCAGGGGCATTATAGATTACACGGACGACCTGGTTGTCTCGACCGACTTCATTGGCAACACTGCGTCATCCATCTTCGATGCCAACGCCGGCATCCAGCTGAACAGGAACTTCGTCAAGCTCATCGCTTGGTATGACAACGAATGGGGTTATTCGAAGCGTGTCGTTGACCTCCTTGTGTTCGCGGCTGAGAGGGATGGCAGGGCGTAAGTTAATCGCGGTCTGTGGTATTGTTGGCGCCTTTTCGGTAGACTTATTGACAAAAACAAATTAAGTTGTATTACGCTGTTGTGTTCAATACATACGAGGCGCCTTCGTCCTCTACACGTGATCGTGATTTTGAAGGCAACTTGAACTTTGAAAAGTTTTGGTATGGATTCGTTCCGTTCCTCGTGTTGCTTTCCGCCGCCACGTCCAGGCCTTACTCGGGCTGGTTGTCGTTTCTTCGCATTGATTCGGTTCAGATTGTATTGCACACTTATTACGTCTCCTCTCGTTTTTCACGTCGTTCGTTTCAAGTTCAAGCTATGACAGATATATCCAACTATGGGCCTGTCCGCCGCCTGTCTCCTTCGGTGTCCTCTGACAATAGAAAGCCTTACTCGAGAACTGGTCTGAAAGGTATTCTCGGTACTCTGGATCTGAACTCAGGCGACACTGCTGTGCCCACCACTCCCGATTCTCCCTATTACCCTTTCCATGTTGAGACTCCTCAGCTCGAGGCTCCCAGCCAGAGTCGCCCCAACGTTCCCGACGGCCCGCGTGATATTCCGGGGTTCCCCACGTACGAACAGTACCAGCGCATCGAGGAAGAATATCTCTCGTCCCTCTCGGAGCGCAAGCAACCCAAGGCGCTCATCTCTCAGAACCTCTTTGATAAGATCCACGCTGTCCTGCAGCACGGCTCCGAGGACCGTGCCAGCACCGCTCAGTTTCGTTTCTGGGTTCGCAAGATGTTCGTCCTCGCCTACCCTCAGACGTCTTTCAACCACAGCACGGGCCAGACCCCGGAACCTGTAGTGCTGCACGACAAGCGTCCGGTCGCGATCAGGGAACAGCTCTACGAGGTTCTGTGCTACTGCCACGCGATCGCTCGCCACGGCGGGCGTGACAAGACGTGCGCGACGCTGCGGCTTCACTACTCTTGGGTACCCAAGGAACTCACGGCCAAGTTTGTCAAGGCCTGTCCCACCTGCACTCTGAAGCGGAGCGGCAACCCGGACCTCCTTTCGCAATTCAGTCAGGCCGCGGCACCCTACATGCCGCCTGTGTCGGAGCCCGCCCTGCTGAGTGGCGGGCCGAACGACACTCCTCCGGGCCTGAGCTTTGTCGGGTCTTCAGGCTACGACAGTGCCAGCTTCGGTCCCTCCATCTTTGCGACGCCCGACCTCTCGGTCTATCCGAGCCCGACGCTCTCCGTAGGCAGCATTGGACCGGCGACTCCCTCGCCGTACCTCCACAGCGGACTCTTTGGCTACCCCGCCGTGTTCGACCCTGGCCATAATAGTCTCTCCTCTGTAGCTGGCTGGGACCCGTCTCCCTCTCCGTGTATCCCAGGGTATGCCGAGACTGCTGGTCCAAAGCAACCCGCAACCGCGGACGAGATTATCGATGTGCCCACGCGGGGCCTACAGCTACGCCTGCCACCACCAAACAAGTCCTGCCTCGTGCGCATTGGCGGACTGCTGGACCCGCCGCCCAGTCTCGAGGGCACGCAGTGCGTCGTCCACGTCGACGCGAACATCGACCCGGCACTGTTCGTGGAGGGCTACCCGCCCTTTGGACCCATGCGGACGATGGACGACACGGACATGGACCCGATTCAAAGGGTGGACCCGGACCCGGACCCGGCGGAAGTACGCGCCACCACTACCGCGGGAGGTGGCGGCGGCGGCGGCAGTGGGGGGTCGTACCTGCTGGACCTCGCAACGACAACATGGGAAACGCCGACAGCGTCACGCAGCAGCCGCGCGCTGCCGCCGCCGCCGGCGTCATCCTCGTCCCCATCGTCGTCACCTCCAGCACCTGGCTCATCGTTCAACTTCAACCTCGCACTGAGCCACACACCTACTGGCCACCGCATGCTGTCCCCGTCCCCGTCTCCGTCGATGCTGGAGCCTACGGCGACGACGACGACGGTGTTTGCACCTGTGCCGATGCACGCGCCTCCTGCGCTGTCGTTGGGGATGCAGAGTATGCTGTGCAGCGACCATGATATGCAGGAGGCAGGGGTGGGAGTAGAGGCGCATTATGACGACGACGACGACGACGAGGAGCGTGACTCTGAGCAGGAGCGGGAGCAGGCGCAGTGCCAATGGGACAGCCCCGAAGCGTGGCTCGTCCCTTCCGACTCTGTTTGACGCGAGGCCGACACGCCGCGTTTTTATTTCGGCGGTGTGTGAGAGTTGGGGGCGCATTTATTTCATTTTTGCTTGTGCGCGTCGTCTTTCACTTCCTTCTCCTGAGGGAGGGGAATGGGGAAGAAGGGGCCCGCTCCACATCTCGTTTCACTCGGTCTTCATTTCTTTCTCGCTACCGGTTCCTCCTAGCAGAACTCAGTCGTGTCTTTATCTTTATCTCTCTCTGTGTCCGTCGGTCCGCTCTGCGTTGCGTGTCTGTGTCTGCAGCATATAATGTATACAGTATATCCATCGTCCCGCAATTTCCAGTGCGCAGAGAGTTTCCAAATCCAATTTTTTTTTCCCACCCTCAATTGTTTGCGTGTCACAAACGGCCCAGATGAACGAGTGCATAAAAGAGATAAGAAAGAAAGGTCCACACCACAGTATAAAAGCACGTGCATTATTCGCGCGGTTGGGAGAAGGGGGGGAGAGAAACCATCTATAGTAATGGAGAGACGGGACTTGCAGGAGACAGGCAGACATAGAGAGAAAGAGGGATGCAGGCAAAAGTGAGCGCCGAAAAAAAAACCGTTTGACATAAACCGGAGAAAAAAAAGAACAGAAAGAAAGAATGGCGCTGCACTGTCACGTATGTGAGTGTGTGTATATACTGAGTACAAAAGGAGAAGAAAGGAAAGAAGAGAGAGAACGGATTAGGTAGGTATAAGCTAAGTTATGGAGGAGTGGAGCAGGAAATCCATGGGAGAGTAGTACGTACGACGACATGGAAACACAAAGAAGAATGGGGGAACCGGGAGGAAAAAAGAGTACATTGGGGGGGAGGAACCCAAATCAAATCAAACATCTTCAACGAACCTCACGACCAGCCTTCCTTGCAACACCCGCGACCAGGTGTGTGTGTGTCTTCTTTCAACGTTGCAGGACAAGGTGCCTACGAGAGCGCGTGTGCGTCAGAAAGTAAAAACGTAAAAAAAAATAGAAAGAAGCAGAACGCACTGGGTAATATAATCGTACAAAAACTTGTAGCTCCGCAAGTTCCCCTTCAACCGACGAATGTCGATCGAATACGTGTCCTTGAGGCCGTCCAGCTTGGTCAGCTCGACGTAGAACCGGACCTCGTCCCCCTGGTCCTGCGTCGGATCGCCGTACACGGGCTCGCGCGCCCCCGCCACCTCTCCGGGCAAGAGCGCCTGGCCGCCCGGCGACTGGGGCGACAGCACGGGCGAGGACACGATCTCGGGCGAAGGCGAAGACGCAGCAGCGTCGGCGGCATCGACGGGGGTGGTGCCGCCAGCGGAGACCTGCGAGGATTGTCGGCGCATGAGCAAGCCCTTGAGCATCCCGCCCGTCGCCCCGCCGAACGACGACGGCTGCGAGGGCACGGGGAGTCCGCGTTTATCCACCTGTAGAGCAAAATCGTATCATCAATTTTTTTTTAAAAAAAGGGATAAAAGCAAAAACGCACTCCGTTGGACGCGGCGGATCCCATCAGCGTAAACGCCGCGAGGCCCAACCCGGTACTAGCGCCGGGCTCCCTGAGCCCAAGGCCGATCCCAGGCGGGGGCACAGCGGGCGCACGGCGCCTCTTGGCGCGCACGCACCGATACTTGTAATCGCTCTCGACCTGCACCTCGACGCCCATGCCCTCGAGCACGTGCCGCACGTGCCGCATGACCTCGCTCGGCACGCCCGTCGTGACGGTCGCCTGGCTGACCGCGCCGTGGTGCGTGCGTATGACGCCCTTGGGCGGCGCGACGTGCCTCCGCACGAGCTCCGCGAAGCTCGGCATCATCGGCGGCGGGGCGCCCTCCGCCCCGGCGCTGCTGGGGGTGCGTTGCGGGTGCGGCGGGCCCATGCGCGACGGCACGTTGGTGTACTCCTCGCCGCCGGTTGTGAACCCGACCGCGGCGGCGTCGACCGAGGTCGACGAGACGTTCGCGGCGAAGGCGTCGCGCACGGACGGTTTCCCGCCCAGCGGCGGGTTCGTCGTTTCTGCGTCGTCGTCGAGGCCGCGGCCCTTGCTGCGCGAGCGGAACCACTGCATGACCTTGCGCGCCTTGCTCGTGCTCGCGGGCATGCCGTACCCCAAGTTCTCGGGGGCGCGCGGCACCTTGTCCGCCGGACGTGACCGGCGCTCCGACGGCGCGCGCGACGGTTCCTTTTCGCGGGAGGAGGACGGCGTCTCGGGCTCGCGCGTCGCGCTGCGGCCAGGACGCGCTTTGATCGTGCGCGCGAACGGTTCCACCATGACGCTCAGCGTGCTGCGACGGCTCTTCTTCCCGCTGTCCGGACTGAGCAGCGACGTCTGCGTGGAAGAGGCCTCGACCGTCGGGCTGCCCGAGGGCGACGACGGCGCGACCTGCAAGGTCGACGGCCGGCGGGAGGTCGATCCAGATATTTTTGAGAAGGTCGTGTAGAGCGAGTTTGCGGCCGAGCCCTCCGACGGGGCGCAGGCGGCTTGTTGTGGTGGTGGAGACTGCTGGGCGGTCTCCGTGGGGGTAGGTGTACCGAAGATCTTCCCGAGGCCCATTTTGTCGATGGAGAGCCCTCTGCCGTGCTTGCCCTTTCTGGACGAGCTCGAGCCGGTGATAGCTGCGCCCACGTAAAATGGATTTTCGTCTTCTTGGGCGTAGGGGCTCGTCGGCGGACTTGCAGTATTGATAGTGACGAGCGGTGGCTCGATCTTGGTGGGCATCTGCACAGGAGGTAATACGACCGGGGATGGCGTGGGAGGGGGACGTGGTCCTGTGACGGAGGGCCGGCGAGGTTTCTCCCTTTGCTGCTGAGGCGTCGGCGGCGACGGTTGCTGGTCCTGAGAAGTTCTAGGCCCTTTCTTGGGCGTTTCGTCTCGCCTACTAGGTTGCGGAGGGACGGCGGCCGGCTCGGGTTGACCATACTCGACTTGAATGGTGTGTCGCATGCCACTCGCGGCTTTGCTGCGCACGCTGCCGCTGCCGGCACCGTTGACCGCGGGGATGGGTGCAGGAACGGGTGGCAGCGGGTCCTTCCGCGAGCTCGAACGAGCTCGCTGCCGCTGCTGTGGCTCGACCGAGGTGGTAGACGGGATAGGTATTGGGGCAGGCACGACATCGGTGGGGTTCGGAGCGAAAGGGTCGTCGTCCGCGTATCCAGATGGCATCACGATCGTCGAATTGTACCCACGGCGTGGCTGGGCTTGTGCCTGAGCTTGTGCCTGAGAAGCGGCAGCGAGATCAGCGGAGGTCTCATACAGAGTTTGGTCCTCGTGGGGCTGAGTGTGGCTGCGAGGGGGGACAGCAACGCTGGCATGAGGGAAGACATCATTCTTGGCACTCTGGGAGCGGGAGGCCTTGCTGTGATCCGTCGATGATGCCTGAGCGGCGTTGCGCATCTGTCTTTGATAAGCCTGGCGCTTAGCCTTGTGCATCTCGATGGCGCTTGCTTCGACGTCTTCGACCGTCTTGTCAAAGAGATACGCGTAGGGACCAAGCCAAGAGTGTTGCATGACATGGCTGAGGTCGGCACGCCGCTGAGGATCGGGTTGAAGCATGATGGAAAGTAGGTCACGGGCTTCGGTAGAGATGTACTCGGGGAAGGACAAAGGAGTATTGACGATGTACTTGTAGAGGAGATTGATGTTGTCACCGTCCGGGTTGGCGGGGTCGTCGTCAAAGGGGAGGTAACCTGCGAGCATGGCGTAGAGGATGACACCGCAGGACCATATATCGACGGCGGAGCCGACGTACGAGCCTTCGGAAATGACAAGTTCGGGAGCCGCGTAACAAGGAGAACCGCACGAGGTTTGCATGAGGTCGTCGGAGCGGTGCTCAAAGCGATTGGCAAAGCCGAAATCCGTGATGATGACGTTGCGATTGCGGTCGAGGAGGAGGTTCTCGAGTTTGAGGTCACGATGGACGATCTTGCGTTGGTGGATGTACCATACGCCGGATATGAGTTGAGCGAAAAGGCGACAGGCGTCCTTTTCTTTGAGGTAACGATGAGCGAGAATATGGTCGAACAATTCACCGCCAGAGGCGTAGTCGAGGATGATACCGATGTATTTGTCAGTTTCGATAACGTCGTATAGCCTGACGATATTAGGGTGCTTGAGCATCTTTTTACAGTAAAATAATTAGTAAGGGGAAATACCAAAAGAGAGAAAGAATACGAACCCTAAGAACCTCGATCTCCCGTTCGACCTTTGACATGCGGACGGCAGAATCAATGTTATGTCTTTTTATGAGTTTGACGGCGACTTCTTCGCCCCAAGTTGTGTGGAGACCGAGTTTGACTTTGCCAAACTCGCCCTCGCCGAGAGTCTGGAGTAGGAGATATGGGCCGAATTTGGGGATGGCACGACGTGGGTGACTTGCGGCATACTGCGCAGCCGCCGGATGAGAGTAGATGTCACGATACGGGGGTTGTTGTTGTTGTTGTTCGTCTGGATGGGAAGGAGCGGTGACAGAGTGGGAAGCACGTTTGCGAGTGGGAGGCTGTTGGGGAGAGGCAGTTGGAGCGACCGAGGCAGGACGGGGGACACCGTTCTGTCGCGACGGGCCAGGGATTGAAGGGTCAGGTATTTGGAGGGAATCCATTGTTTTCGTGGACAACTGCAACTGCCAAGGCAAGTATAAGTAAAAGGGTGCAAACAATTTAAAATTGAAAGAGGAGAGTCACTCACACGGACCACGATTACCTTGTTGTTAACTGTAACCGTATACTCAACCCAACCCAACCCAGTACAGCCCCGAGAACGAGAACGGTCCACTAATTTAACAACTAAACAAATTTGGCTACGTGACACACCGTGACGCTTCATATCGTGACTCTTAATTCACTCCTAGACTTCGCTTCTCCGCATACTGTACTACCTCGGATGAATCATACAAACGTGACACTTCGATCAAAACACTTTCAGAGACGTGCTTTCTTCGATGGTAGCTGTCCACAAACCGACCGAGTCATCCAATCACCACGTGCTCGCCGTTCTCTATTGGGATACAACAATCCTTGGGGTTGGCTACGCATCCCTTTACCCCATATCATACGTACTTTTATTTATTTATACACTCAATTCTGCCTTATCACCCTTCTCTACCGCCGCTTTAAGCTCGGGGTCTGCCAGCGCGGGTGTCACCCATTCGTTCAAGAATTTGTCCACTTGTTGCGGCGCCCTCCCGATAAACGAGCGCGGATCCAGCAGCGCGTCCAGCTCATCCTTGATCGGGTCAAAGTATGTGTCACCGCGCACACGCTCCATCAAGTCGTTATCCAGTCCGAGCTGTTTGACCTGATGCGCGGCTTCGTGCGATAGCACCTGAGCAACAAACACCCACTCGC
This sequence comes from Russula sp. MG48, assembly GCA_003313725.1. NCBI lineage: Eukaryota > Fungi > Basidiomycota > Agaricomycetes > Russulales > Russulaceae > Russula > Russula sp. MG48. Next base: position 2,832 of record QLOS01000219.1, on the reverse strand, counting down.
ATCAATAATGGATTGAAAAGACAAAACAAAACGCACCCTGATCTTCTCGTGCGCCTCCTGCCGATCGCCGCCCTTCTTGACGAGCGCCATGATGATGTTCTCCGTCGCCATGAACGGCAGCTCTTGCGCGATCCGCCGCGCGATCACGCGCGGGTACACGACGAGGCCCTCGGACACGTTCTGCAGCGTCGTGAGCACGATGTCCGCCGCGAGGAACGCCTCGGGCAGCGTCACGCGCCGGTTCGCGCTGTCGTCCAGCGTGCGCTCGAACCACTGCACGCTCGCCGTCCCGAGCGCGTTCTGGTGCAGCGTCATCAGGTGCCGTGCCAGCGAGCAGATCCGCTCCGATCGCATCGGGTTCCGCTTGTACGCCATCGCCGAGGACCCGATTTGCGTCGATTCGAACGGCTCCTCGACTTCCTGTTGCCCCCAGTGCACTCAGTCGGTCAGCCCCAAGTGGGGAGGGAGATACATACCTTGAGATGGGCGAGAAGGCGCAAATCGGTCGCGATCTTGTGTGCTGTCGCACCGAAAGAAGCGAGCGGTGCGAGCACGTCGATATCGATTTTGCGAGAATATGTCTGTGACGTGACCGGGTACGCGTACGAGAAGTCCGACATCTCTGTTACCAGTCGATCGAGTTCCTCGACCTTTCCCCGCAGACTTGTTCATCAAAAATGTGTGCGTGCGAAAAAGATGGTGGCGCACCTTGTCGTGATCGCCATCAAAGAGCGCGAGGAAGCTCGCCTGCGTTCCCGTGGTGCCTTTGACGCCGCGGAAACCCAGGTCATCCCGTGCCCGCTTGATATTTCGAAGGTCCCAGAGCAGTTCCTTTTGCCGTAGGTCCAAATTGATGTGTGTCAAAACGCATCAAGGAGGGAACGACGCACCTGCAGCCACAGTGTTGCGCGCTTCCCAACCGTGGTCAGCTGCGCGGGCTGAAAGTGCGTGACCCAACGTGGGCAGGTCACGATACTGACTCGCGAAAACGGAAAAACGGTCAATCACGACCGCGAGCTTTTTGAAGACGAGGGTCAGGGCGGTGCGGAGGAAGATAAGGTCCGCGTTGCTACAAAGAAAAAAAAAAAGATCGGTTTGGACAGCGTTCTTTATTTATTAGGAGAAGGGAAGTACGCACTCTGTGACATAGCAGGATGTCGCGCCGAGGCTGTGAGGGTTCTCTCAAAGTCGGACGGCATGAAAGTAGCGAGCCGTAGACGTACTGTATGATCCCAGCTGCAGCCGGTGCAACCGTCCCGAACGTGTGCACGTGCGCCATCACGTCGTGACGCCTCTTCTTTTCTTCGACGGCGGCCGTCTCGAACTGCTCTGCGTCCAGATGCTGCGCCACAAAAACCTCGCCGTGAGTTTTTATTGTTGAAAAAGGTTTTAGCACGTACAAGGTTTTGCTTCATCTCGTCGATCGCGGCGTCCGGGATGGGTAGTCCGAGTTGCTTCTCGGCGGTTGCGAGGGTGAGCCAGAGCTTACGCCAGGTGTGGAAGCGGTTCTGTGCCCCGACAGATTCAGGAAGTACGTAGAGAGATCAAGGGGGCTGAATACCTCGGCGGAGAAGAGATGCTCCATTTCCTTGCATAGTAACTGCATGGGATCGTATTAGCATCGGGTTTGAATGTCTACTAGGTAAGGACGAACCTGGAGAGAGGTGTCTGGTACGTATCGTGTTCGGACATGTCAGTGCCAGTGATCTGACCCTGGACACGATCCTGTGCATATTATATACTTTGCCTATCACTTTCACATCTCAAACTTCACGAGACCCAGTCGGGAAGGCGCATATGTGGTGTGGTAGGCGAGCGTCTAAATCGTAGTAGATAAGAAAAAATTGGATTAAAAAACTCGTGACGTGGCGGAACACGCAATTAAAGCTAAGAGCCGCTCATTTGGGTACTGTACTGTACACTATGCCGTATTATGGGCTGTTAAATACTAGAGTGTTTCAAAATGCAGTTCTTTAACAGATCGCCACAACAAGCTAGCTGATCTTTGCTTGGATATATTACACATATACTACCCAATCATAGATCGCAAGAAAAATAAAGAAGTTTCCTTGTGGTTGCTTTGCGATCTTGCTGATATTACAGGGGAAGACACAAATGTTGGTTAAAATGGTCTTGGCTGCAAGCATCTCTCAATGCAGTACTGTAAAACTTTCGGGGTGTGATCTATGTATATCAATAAAGTCTCCTATAAAATTGTATAGCTTCAGAGCAGCAGGAGGGGAGATGCAGACGAATCAGTGAATCTGCCAGTGCGTGACAGTGTGAGCTCGACCTCCATTTTGAAACTCCCAGTTTATGGACCGGGATCCTTCCGACACAACCACTCTTGCACCTTTTACCAAGGTGATAGGACAGTACAGTAATGGCTCGGAGGCAAAGAGCTTAGCGCTCAACGCTTACTCAATGAAAATCACATCCAAGCCCATATCGCCGGCCATTCGCCTCCTGTCAATGAATGAAGCAACATACTCACTCGCATTCAGACCGTAGCAAAGCATGCCGAGTTGGGTACCACACATTACGACAAATTCTAGCCTAAAACTCCTGTTTTCTACAGTGGCCGATTGGAAGCTAGTCGTGTACAGTATTTTTACAAATCACATAAAAAGCACGCGAGATGAAAGCTACAGTATAATATGACGTTTTAGGCTCCCTCTGCACCTATGACAACAGCCGCATAACCTCCTGATGACCTCTTGCTGACGCAACTTGGAACGGGGTCTCGCCGTTCTTATTCTGCAGCTGGATATTGGCACTATGGTGTAACAGTAGCCGTGCGGCCTTGATGTTTCCAGAGAACGATGCGAGATG
>QLOS01000217.1:0-13978 GCA_003313725.1 Russula sp. MG48 | reverse complement strand
AGATCGGGATCCCGAGAGATGCCGCGGCGTGGGAGGCAAAATGCGCCACGAGCTGGATTGGCTCGGGCTGGTGCGCGCGGAACGGGATGAACGCCGCAGGGATGCCGTGCGTGCGCGGGTGTCGGTACGGCTCGAGGACGCCGCGGCCGTGCACCACGGTTGCGTGCCATTGACGCTCTTCGGGGTCTACGCGCACGCCCCTGAGTGCCTTGACGGTCGTAACCTGTCGCTGTGGGCTGGGGGACCTGAAGATCCGTGAATTTAAAAGGCACGAATGAGGGAGTGGTGGTCAGCGCTAGGAGACGCACGTAGAGGATCCCGCGCCTGCAGCGGACTTTGGCACGGAGGTCGAGGCTTCTGTGGCCCTACACGAACGAACATGCTTGTGTTGTTGACTTGTTGTCTGCTTCCGCTGCTACGTTCTGTGCTTTTGGCGTTTTTACAGGTCTACGAGATGACCTCAATCTTGCAAAAGCGGAGATGCGTGTAAAACTGACGAAGGATGAGAGTTGGACACCTTGGTATGTGTCCTCGCCGCCCTTAGGTTTTCATCCCTAAACTTTCATAAAGTCGATATACGCGACGTGATTCACCGAACTTACCGAGGCGGCGCGCTGGCAGAGCCGGCAGAGCGTCCGGGTATTACCTTCGCCCTGTGAGGGGCCCGGGAAACTGTACGCCTTACATCGCATCTATGTGCGCCAATTCTCAAATTAGGCATTTCATTCCCGTAGGCCACGTGCTCTTAGGTTGTCCCTATGCGGCATGCAGCTTAGCAGCTCCAATCCAAGCCGTGGCAACACTAAAAGGGCCCATTCTATTGAAAACAGCTGTAAAATGATAGTAAGCAGACACAATGGGGCAATGTTTGAGTTCCAATTGCTATATTGATTTGACATCCGACAATATAACACGCCGCCTTTGAATGTCTCAACTGACAACGATGGCGCCCACCAGCGGCTCTCTTTGGACGCTATTCTGCCAGGCCGTAGATCACAAAAATCAACCCCTCGGCCCTCTTTTTCATGTCTTCATCGCTCCAAGTGCCATTATTGGCTACCTCAAGAAGGAAATCTTCAACGAGTTGCCCAGCAAAACTTGGAAACCCAGCAAAGCGAATGAGTTGCAGCTCTGGAAACTCTCCACGCCTATCTCTACAACAATCAGCGATGTTAAATACAAAATGGCCTTCACCAATCTGGTGTTTCCAGTTCTGGAGTCCAATGCTAAACACGACGCACCCAACCTGCAACTACTCAACCCATCCTATAAGATATCGGACTATTGGAACGAACAGCCTCTGAAAAAGTGTGTACATCTTGTTGTGAGGGCTCCGCAAGTGGATGGCTCTGCCGACGACACGAGTGGTGAGTGCTTTATACGTCCCCTTGCTCCAGCTCAGCACGTCTGATGAACACGCTGCCCGAAGATAAAGGTGTCCTCGATTCGGACCTTTGCAAAGAATACGAAGATATTTTCATCAAAGTGACAACGTGGGGAGCCTTCGAGAAGTCCGACATAGAACTGAATGATTTCCAACGTACAACATCAGTACCAGAGTTTGTCGCAACCTTTGAAGGAACGCTGGACAGCGAGCCAGGTGTGGCCGATAATGTGCGTTGTTTCCTTGACTTGTCCTTCTGCTTTTCGATTCTGACGGGTCAGTGTAGGGGCGTATCGAATTCACGATTCCCGGTACCGGGCTGCATGTTTTGGTTCGCGATGACTCGACCACCGAGGACAGGCCATCCGGGGATTTGACCGCAGAGGACAGATCTCACGAGAAGGAACTGCCGTGGCGCTATGCCGAGCGACTCGAGGTAACGCATATCGCGTCTATTGCGTCCGAGGGATGGGAGAAATTTTGGAAGGGGCCTCTCGGAAATGACCTAATGGGACCTTTGACGAACGCGATCTTCTTTAACAACTTCGTGCTTAATGTCCTGCTTAATTTTCCAGAGGACAAAGTGACCGCTCAACTGTACGTGCTTTTTCTTGCCCCCTTCAATTGCGATTTAGCGTCTTTACAGAAACCATGCCCAGTGGCCTTTCGATCTTATCATGAAAGATGTAGCCATTCAACCCATAAATGAACAAATCCGTCGGTACAGACCTCACAGTGACTTACTTGTCTTGAAGTCAACTCTTCCTCGACTGCTCGTGGAAGTTAATTCGAGTGAAAAGAAAGGTTGGCCTCCGGATCTTATCCGGATGTTTTTGCAGGGGGCCGCCATCGTACGTTTCGCGAACATATTCTTAGACGCGTTCAAGGAGACGAAGGACTTCGTCCTCGTTGCTATCTCTATTTGGGCCAATGGCAAAGCAACTCGCTATACATTGTTTCAGGAGCAGAATGGGCAAACAGTATGTTGTGCTTTGTGTATAAGCTCGTAGGCTGAGCTGTCATAGGTCTATTACCGAAAAAAGGGGTTTAAGCTGAAGGCTCCGGCTGGCCGTGTCCAGTTTGCACACCAGTTGTACAACCTTCTTCACGTGCCGGTAGGGGACGAGGAAGCCAAAGACACGAGAGCGAAGATTGGACAGCTCAAGGACAAGATCTCGAAACATGACAAGAAATTCCCCATGAAGTCGTTTTATACTAACGGGGACACTCGAGAGACCAAGAGGAAACGTGCTCGTACAGGTGACGGTGGCTGTGCTGGTGCTGGAGGCGCAGGTGCAGCAGACTGCGCAGAGCTCAGAGTACACGGCTATGAGGTGAAATCGGAAGTCATTGTGGATGATAGGGGTATCGCATGGGAGAAGCTTTTCAAGGTGTGGCAACCCTTTTGTACTTATTATACGCACGCCGCGCTAACGCTCGACCCCAGTTGCCGTCTCACATCCTCACCGTGTATCGACCGTCAGACCCGAGCAAGGAACTCATCGCGAAGAAAGTCCGAAAGGAATCGAACGAGCTTGAGATCCTCAAACTTCTTAATGCCATCCAGCCGAAGTCCGAGCACGTTATCTCGTTGCTTGATTCGTTCCATACGCAGTCCGGGCCGTGGGCCATTCTATCCAGAATGGACACCGTCGCGGATTACGTCGCGATCGCTCCTAATCAACTTGAAGGCAGGGTCACTCAAGTCTGCCGAGACCTCGTCAAGGGCCTCGCGTATCTTCACAAACTCTGTATCGCTCACAGGGACATCAAGCCCGATAACCTTGTTGTCGACCAGGACTTTTGCTTGAAAATCATCGACTTTGATATCGCGATACAAGTAAGGGATGAGGACGAGGAGGTCGATGGCCAATGTGGGACGAAGCATTGGATGGCGCCCGAGGTCGAGGACAAGTCGTCGACGTACAGTCCGATCAAGGCTGATCGATGGTCATGCGGGCGTGTCCTTCTGTACCTTCTTGACAAGTTTAGGAAAGAAGACAAGCTCCTGAGGGCGATTGGGAGGAAGTTGAAGGGGCATGATCCCAAGCAGCGGCCGTCGTTGCTTGAATGGCACAACTGGTTCACCACACCGCCCTTGGACGTGGCCAACGTACGGAAAAGTGGCGAGAGAAAGGCCTCGCGACCTCGACAAGACGCAATGGAAAATACGAAGGCGAAGAGGCAGAGACTCATCGTATCAGACCAGAGGGAGAGGGAGAGGGAGTTATAATAGAGGTGTATCATGATGTACATGCCAGTGTAATGTCGATAATTTCTTATTTTCGAATCATATTAAGTGCACCCTGTCGTCGCGCTGATGCTACTAGTATCCCTTGCTCGTTGGTTGAGTCTCTCCCTCCTAGTCCTCCTCATCCGTATCCCCAGGTAGCATTTGTTTTGCTGCAGAATCGGAGCTGCTCATGCCCCTTTGACGAGGAACGACGAAATCGCTCGTCGGCTGCATACAGTGGCCGTGCCAGTGGCCAACGCGACTGTTTTTCACCATCGCATCGCCATTATCATCTTCGATCGTCGTCCTCATCCACCACCTTCACCCACCATCTCAAGCCTGTGTCGGGGCCGTGGACGTGGATATAGACGGCGTCGACTGCCATTGGTGTCAGGTAGACACCGTCTGCTTCCATTGCTCCTCTTCCCACCCTTCTTTCACCCTCCTCTCCTTGTCATGTTCTCCGCTACTTGAATAACAAGGTCGACAGGTCGTCAAGGAGAGGGTTTGCGAGCCTCTAGTGCCCCCGCCTACCACAGGCATGAAGAGACTGCAAAGATTTGCACCTGATGTGTTTCTTTCGCCTTTGCCTCCCCTGAGACCCTCCTCTCCTCCGCAGTAGTCGACTGCTCTCGAGCCTGCGTCACGACCGCCCATCCCTCCAACGCTGTCGCCTGTGCCCTTTGCCATGCTCGGTGACGGCCCTTGAATCGACTCAAGTGATCGCCTCTTCCTCGTGGCCTTCATGCTTACCTGAAGTCGGTCAGATGGGGAGGGAGATCTGGTCATCTTGCGGGTCTGAACGTGTGCAGCGAGGAGCTCGAGGCGTCAGGGAGGGAGGTCAAGCGAGTGTTTCACCATGTCCACGCCCTCGCCTCTGCTTCCTTTCAAGTTCTCATTCTCTGACGACGACGACGAAACACACACGGCGCACAAGCCATGTGTGGATCCAACTCCACCTTCCCTGCGCAGACCAGGGTGTGCGTTTGCATCACATCTCCACTCTGCGACTGTCGCGGTGAGTAATCCGCTCTATTCACGGCGATAGTGTCCTCGCTGTCGACGGACAACTACTGTAGAAAACCCATGATGAATTTGCAATGCAATGGGGAAAGAGGGCAGAACACGGGAAGGAGACGCCTGCAGTGACGACGATGAGCTCAGAGGCAAGGCCGACTTAGGCCCTCGTTTGTTTTCTTAGACAATTTTTCAACAGACTCGGCGACTCATTCTTCTCGGTTTGGTCTTTCAATCTCCTGTGTGCGGCCCTCATCTCAAAATAAAATGTGTGCGTCTCCGAGTCTGCCTCCGCTTGAGCACTCTCAGAGTTATCAGAAGCTTTCTCCCGCCTTCACTCCTGTTCCTTTCAGAGACATCCTCGCACCTGGCCTGTCACCCATGGACCACTCTCCTCGTCTTCCTCGACAAGCTCACACCTTGACACGCACCCCACATAGTCGACCTTTTCTCAAGAAGCTTCTCAACTCTCAGGATGACTCTGATGAAGACGGCTGTACCTTTGACGATGAATCTCCACCCCCCCTCTTCTTCAATCCACCTGGGATGTACGTCCACCCCTCTGAGAGCTACCCCGCGACGATCTATCTCCCCCTTCTCTCCCCCTCTGTCTGCTTCGTCTTCTCCCGATATTCCACTCTCTTGCACACCTGCGCGGCACCGCCCTGATTATTCCCCGACTAGGCAGGAACCGGCTTCTAGGACTGCATCTTTGACTGTAACCCTAAAGCACCCGCGTCTGTCAAGCGTCCAACCGGCTGAGGGAACAAGCGCATTAAGGTTATTACTCCCGAGACTTCCCCATCACTCTCTGTCCTTCCCTCTCAACGTACCTTTCCACCTTCTATTCCTATTCACCTCAAATTTCCAGATTTTTATCATCGCTTTCCGGTCATACCCCCGGTACCGAAAGTGTAAGCTCTCCAGCCATTCTCCTTTTCTATTTAACAGCTTTAAACCCCTTCTGGTTGCACCGTTAATTCCCCGCGCGACGTGTTCGACCTTTACGCCCCGCACCTCGTCCGCGGCTCTGGCCACACTGAAGTTGGACTCTATCCCCTCTGCGCCTGCACAGGAACGGGGAAAAGTCTGGCTCAGCATGGAATTCTCCGCATACAAGTGGTGGGCACCGTTATATTCAACAGTCTTCCCTCCATGACGCCCACATCACAGTGTCCCACTTCCTCTCCCGTGTCCCTGTTTACCTTCGTTTTTAATTCATGACAACAGCTACCACATGCAATACCTTCATGGTAAGTTATGTCGCACTGCCCTGCCCCCTTGCCATTGTCGAAGTGTACGTCTCACCAGGTATCGCTGCCTCCACCGCGGCACCCATTCTCCCCGCCTACTGCCTTCCTTCTGCACAACTCCACGCCAGCGGCCTGGCAAACTCGAGCGCACGCACATGCTTGAGGGCCGGTGTCATCGCTGTGCGCGCTGGATGTCAAGGACGCTGATGCCAAGGTATATCTCGCTTCTTCCTTCTCCCCTGAATTGCTGAATTTTGATTAGATTAATGGGGTTCCCAGGTGGAAACATGCAGGGACGTGCCACAGCACGAGCACGATCCCCGGCGAACGCAATCTATTTATCACTCTGCTCTCACCTAGATCTCGGCGTCTTGACCTGCATATTACTCGAACAATGAACTTCAGACTGACCATCTGATCATCATCATCCTTCTTTACCAATCCGACCGAACTTCTGTATCTCCATATCATCCGCATCTCAGCTGTTGTGTTCACCGCCCGCTGCTCAGTGCTATCTTTCCACTGCCTTCTGTATTCCTCGACTTGCCCATGCACTCGACATAGACTATGTAGCGGTTCTGGCTCGTCATATGTCGGCACTCATGGCTCCCCCTGAGGAGAAAGAATGAGTTCGGATACCAGGATTGAGCTACCAGAGATAGAGCATGCGCCGCAAGGCTGTGTCTCACAGAAACACAAACGCGGAGAAGGACGCCGAGCTAGAGGGGTATTACATAATAGCCTTTCCAGGAGAGCAGCTTGCACACCCCCTGACTTTACACATCTGTAGGACAAGTCGCTCAGATTATGACTATGTCTGATTCACGTCGTAATTTTTTTCTGAAAACCTACTGTACCGTCATTCATGGCTCTTTGGACCACTCAAATCTTTTTGACCTTTGGGAGCTGTTGTAACAGACAATGGGGAAGTTCGAATAGACAACATTTTACTAGTCATATAAATAAACTACCTAGTAGGCAATTATTGGTTTGTATTGAACAAAGCAGGAGGAATCAGTGCGATGGGTCCTTATCAGCGAAAACTGGGTCAATGGACCAGTCACATCGACCGTGGGTTTCCTAATTGGGAGAGGCCCCGATCACGATCTTGAGGATGAAGGATTGCCGTTGTCCTCGTGATCATGTGACTCTATGGAGCACTGATATCAACTCATTCGGCGTTCTTTGTGAATATCTTGCAATCCCGCGTTTCTACCTCTGAAATGACTATCTGAGGTTCACTATATAGCATTTAATTTGTGTGTGACCATGAAAAGTTGGCAAAAATCAGAGCATTTCTCATCAGTATTTGCCCATCGAATTTCGGTTTTTGCAAAAAAAGACATAAGAAACAAGTCTCTCGCAACATCTACTCATTGCACCTCTATAAAATTTCAAAGAGACATGCATGGGAGCTATACATTGGATACTGCAAAAAGTCAATTTGATCAAAAATGCGGCCGTCGGAGTCGTTTGGTCCCTTGACCCCGATGTTCCATTGACCCATGAATGACTATATGTTCGTATTCGTACGAGATTTCAGGGTGTTTGGGTCAGGTGTTCGATAGCCAGATTCACATCTTGGGCAAAATCATGTATTTAGCTGCATAGGTAGGACATATCAGAATATTGCCTGTCAATGATTTGAGAGAAGTTGACCGAAACTGAAGTTACGAAAAGCTGATTGGCGCCGTTACGAGAACACGTCTCACGTCGCTTTTCTCCTTACTGAGATAGAGAGGCAGAGGAAGCAGGACCAGGAGGCAGAGAGGGGTGAGAGAAAATCAAACCAGGAAGCAGATGCGAAGGCTAGAGCTCAAGCCGACATACAGTGGGAGAAGATCAAGGCTGATCATGAGAAAGCCTTAGAGGAATGGAGAACGGAGTGCGACAGGCTGAAGGCTGAAGGCGCCCGAGCGAAAGACTTGCCAAAGAAGCCAAAGAGGGCACCCAAGTCTAAACCTGCCGTCCGGGCTGTTGCTGTGTTGCCAGAGGGTGAGGAGAAACAGGAATCATCATTGTGAGCCTAAGAAGTGTTTCCCACCAGCAGCCTCAGAGTATCTAAACTAAAGTATATAGTGCTAAAATGAGTTACGCGGATTGCTTCACCGCTTGGCTGTCCACTTCCACAATTTCGTCACCGAGTTCCTTCACCTTCTGCCTGTTCGTCGCCTTTCCAAGATGCATCCGACCCACAACAGACTGCAAATGCGAGCGCCCGATGCCTATGGGCAATCGGTGCCAGCGCACGACGCCCATCCCGACACCTGCCAGCGCATGCGCCTCTACCGATCGACGATCTCCGCGTCCGCGTCGAAAACCTTGATCGCGCGCGCATGCACGCGCCTCTCAAAGTTCTCCTGCGATTTTTTGTGCGCAAATGGGCCCCGGGGGACCGTCCGCAGCATGCGCCGAGTGGGCAGAGAGACGACGCCCGAGATCGGGATCCCGAGAGACGCCGCGGCGTGCGAGGCAAAATGCGCCACGAACTGGATGGGTTCAGGGTGGTGCGCGCGGAACTGGATGAATGCGGCAGGGACGCCGTGCGTGCGCGGGTGTCGGTACGGCTCGAGGACGCCGCGGCCGTGCACCACGGTTGCGTGCCATTGGCGCTCTTCGGGGTCCATCTGCACACCCCTGAGTGCCTTGACGGTCGTAACTGGTCGCTGTGGGTGGGGGGACCTGAAGATACGTGAATCTAAAAGGCACGAATGAGGGAGTGGTGGTCAGCGCTGGGAGACGCACGTAGAGGATCCCGCGCCTGCAGCGGACTTTGGTGCGGAGGTCGAGGCTTCTGTGGCCCTATACGAACGTATGTAAGGTGCGGCTATGGTAAAAGAGAGAACGCACGATGCTTGTATTGTTGACTTGTTGGCTGCCTCCGCTGCTACGTTCTATGCTTTTGGCTGTTTTCCAGGTCTACGAGATGACTTCAATATGTTAAAAGCAGAGACGCGTGTAAAACTGACAAAGAATGAGAGTTGGACACCTTGGCAAGTGTCCTCGCCACCCTTAGGTTTTCATCCTTAAACTTTCATAAAGTCGATATGCGCGACGTGATTTACTGAACTTACCGAGGCGGCGCGCTGGCAGAGCTGGCAGAGCGTCTGGGTATTACCTTCGCCCTGTGAGGGGCCCGGGAAACTGTACGCCTTAGTGCACTGGTAAGTATCGCATCTATGTACGTCGGAGGATGGACGCGATGGACGCGAGGATGGACGCGGTACTCTGCGCCAATACTCAAATTAGGCATTTCATTCCCGTAGGCCACGTGCTCTTAGGTTGTCTCTATAGAGACCGTCTCGTCGTCTCGTCGGGCGTACTACCTAGATAATAGATGCCTTCACCATCTGAACTAGACTATTTGTTTCACCAGCTACAGCGCAGGATGGTTGAGTCAGGAGAGTGGGATAGGTAAGCCCTTTTGTCCTCGGTGGTTACCCAATCACAGATACGACCTACTATCCTGGTAGAATCCTGCTCCAACTCCGTTATCAGCTGAGCGACGCAGGCTGGCTGGACTCCGCGCGTGCGCAGACGCTAGGTGCATATACTCCCTGACTACTTGGTGGGGTAATGGCGCTAAACGTTGACTACAGAGCATGGACATGGTACAGAGCAGCCTTCATTTCATGATCTCCTGGATGGGACGAGAACGCTTGCACATGGTATAAATTTATTTGGGCTCATATATACCCACGCAGCTGATTGCTAGCGTCCAAGACGTACCGGAAGCTGTCAAGCTGCAGATCATGTCATTAATAATGTCCTTCCTAGACAAGCAGTTTGAATGATGGAGCTGGTCACAATTTCTCGTGCTTAGGTGGGAGGTCCCCTACGCAGCGTCCCTCTTGATGTGTAGAGCTGACCCGGGAACTGTAGGGTACTTTTATGCTGCATCGGACGTGCCAAGATCAACACCTAATGTTTAGATAGCTCAAGGGAGTTCTCAGGAGGCGGGGATACACATCATCTTGCGGCCTGTCACAAAGCTCTCTTGGAATACAGGCAGGTTAGGCCTTCGTACTTCAATATTTTTGGACTTCCTAACCAGCATCCCTATCATTGTGACTTATCATCAGGGCCATGCCCTATGGGTAGCCTTGCGGTTCGACTGTCAGTTTCTTTACCGAAGTCCCACTATCTGTTAACTTTACACAACTCAATTCGAGACGCTATAACAAGATCTGCCTGATCCAGATAGACGCTTCTAGTTCGGACAGCTCGTGGTGTCTGTCGTTACCACCCTTGGAAATCTACGAGCAAGGCAGCTCTATTCACGATATCCGCTTCGTGCTTTGGGGAGCAGGACGTCTCCTTTGATTCTGCACCACGACGCAGCGCTATTTCCAGTGCTTCCGTTGATGGATTAATTCTCCATCCAACATCTACCTGATAAATCACCTCCAAGCACTCCATCGAAGCTCCATGGGGTCTTCACTCCCTCGATTGTAAACCTACACCCACAGCCTTCGGTTCCACAGATACACACAACCTGTGCTCCGTGTTAATTATCCGCGGAAAGTCAGCGGGGCCGGGTTCCGGGTATATATATATCGGTTGTGGTTGAGAGCAGATAGGTGGCATTCGCTTTCGATTAATACCACGATCAGAATATTGCCTAGGCAATCCAATATGCGTTGGAGATGGGCATTAATAGGACAATCTGATGTCCAGGGCCCTATGTAAAGTCTACTTCCTCACCTGAGTCTCGCATTTCAAACAAACCGCTCGATATTTTGCTCGCGTGCTCTATTGCCCAGCACGCATCCCATTATATAACTCCTAAGGCCCTCGCTTGCTTTGCCACAGCTCCTATCTTACACATCTGAACCTCGTCGCCTATTACTATGTCAGAATTTCTGGTATCATTCCCCCTGACCCTACTGCCAACCAGCCCGCTCCGGGCACCTCGGGCAACACCACTACTATGAATACCCCTATTAATGGAGCTCCAATTGCTATATTGGGTTTAACCATCATGACAGGCCGCCTTTGAATGTCGCAACCGACAACGATGAAATGATGGCGTCCACCAGTGGCTCTCCTTGGAAGCTATTCTGCCAGGCTGTAGATCACAAAAATCAACCCCTCGGTCGCCTTTTTTCTGTTTCTGTTCCCACAAGTGCGTATGTTGATGGCCTCTATGACAAAGTCTTCACGAAGTTAGTCGAACTTTTGCCGGGTTTCCGACCTTCGCTGGGCTTGCAGCTCTGGAAATTCTCCACGCCTATCTCTGCTAGCAGTGCTACAATCAAAAGCACCCTCCCCAATTTGGACTTTTCAAATCCAGAGTCGGATGATGAAGCGGACGATGAACACTCTGACGACGCACCCGCGGTGCGGCTGCTCAACCCAACCTACGAGATATCAGAATGCTGGGACGAAGAGCCTCCGGAAGAGTGTGTACACCTCGTTGTGAGGGTTCCGCAAGCGGATGCCACTGCCGACGACACGAGTGGTGAGTGCTTCATACATCTCCTTGCTCCAGCTCAGCACGTCTGATGAACACGCTGCCCGAAGATAAAGGTTTCCTCCGCGTGGAATATCTCAAAGAATACGAAGGTATTTTCATCAAAGTGAAAGCGTGGGGAGTCTTCGAGAAACCCGATATCGACTTAAACAATATAATATGTGCAACATCAGTACCAGACTTTGTCTTAGAGTTTGAAAGGGAGCTAGACAAGAAGCCAGGTGTGGCCCATAATGTGCGTTGTTTCCTTGACTTGTCCGCCTGCTTTTCGATTCTGACGGGTCAATGTAGGGGCATATCGAATACACGATTCCTAATACCGGGACGCAAATTTTGGTTCACGAAGACTCGACCACCGAGGACAGGTCATCCGAGGATTTGACCGCCGAGGACGAATCTCACGAGGAGCGGCGCCTTGCCGAGCGACTCGAGGTGATGCATACCGCATACGTTGCGTTTGAGGGATGGGAAACATTTTGGCAGGGACCTTTCGGAGCTGCCCTAAAGGAACATGTAGCGAACATGATCTTCTTTGGCTGCTTCGTGCTTAATGTTCCAAAGGGCGGAGTGACCACCGCTCAACTGTACGTGCTCTTACTTTGCCCCCTTTGATTGCGATTTAGCGTCGTCTCTACAGAAACGACACTCCGTGGCCTTTCGATCTTATCATGAAACGTGAAGCCGTTCCACCCATGAAAGAAGAACTCCGCCTGTACAAACCTTGCAGTGACGTACTCGTCTTGAAGTCAACTCTTCCTCGACTGCTCGTAGAGGTTAATTCGAGTCAAAAGAAAGAATGGGCTCCGGATCTTATCCGGATGCTTTTGCAGGGGGCCGCCGTTGTTCGGTTTGCGAACACATTCTTGGACGCGTTCAAAGAGAAGAAGGACTTCGTCCTCGTTGCTATCTTTATTCGCGACGATGGAAAAGCAACTCGCTATACACTGTTTCAGAGGCAGAATGCGCGGACGGTATGTTGTGCTTTGTATATAAGCAAGCTCGCAGGCTGAGCGGTCGTAGGTTTTTTACGGAGATAAGGATTTTTGGCTGAACACCTCGGTTGGCCGCGTCGAGTTTGTACGCCAGTTGTACAACCTTCTTCACGTGTCGGTAGGGAGCGAGAAAGTCGAAGACACGAAAGCGACGATTGAACAGCTCAAGGACAAGATCTTGAAACAGAACGAGGAATCCCCCATGAAGTCGTTTCACACCAATGAGGGCACTCAAGGTCAAGGGACCAAGGGGAAAGGTGCTCACACAGGTGGCGGTGCTGATGCTGGAGCTGGAGCTGGAGGCGCAGGTGCGGCAGACTGCGCAGAGCTCAGAGCACACGGCTATGAGGTGAACCCGGAAGTCATTGTGGATGATAGGGGTATCGCATGGGAGAAGCTTTTCAAGGTGTGGCAACCCTTTTGAACTTATTATACGCCGCGCTGACGCTCGACCCCAGATGCCGTCTCACATTCTCACCGTGTATCGACCGTCGGACCCGAGCAGGGAACTCATCGCGAAGAAAGTTCGAAAGGAATCGAACGAGCTTGAGATCCTCAAACTCCTTAATACCATCCAGCCGAAGTCAGAGCACGTTATCTCGTTGCTTGATTCGTTCCACACGCAGTCCGGGCCGTGGGCCATCCTATCCAAAATGGACACCGTCGCGGATTACGTCGCGATCGCTCCTAATCAACTTGGGGGGAGGGTCACTCAAGTCTGCCGGGACCTCATCAAGGGCCTCGCGTATCTTCACAAACTCTGTATCGCTCACAGGGACATCAAGCCCGACAACCTTGTTGTCGATCAGGACTTTTGCTTGAAAATCATCGACTTTGATATCGCTATACAAGTAAAGGATGAGGACGAGGAGGTCGATGGCCAATGCGGGACGAAGCATTGGATGGCGCCCGAGGTTGAGGACAAGTCGTCGACGTACAGTCCGATCAAGGCTGACCGATGGTCATGCGGGCGTGTCCTTTTGTATCTTCTTGACGAGTTCAGGAAAGAAGACAAGCTCCTGAAGGCGATTGCGGGGAAGTTGAAGGCGCATGATCCCAAGCAGCGGCTGTCGTTGCTTGAATGGCACACTTGGTTCGCCACACCGCCCTTGGACGTGGCCAATGTACGGAAAGGTGGCGAGAGAAAGGCCCTGCGGCCTCGGCATGACGCAATAGAAAGCACGAAGCCCCCGAAGGCGAAGAAGCAGAGACTCATCGTATCGGACCAGAACGAGAGGGAGAGGGAGTTATAATAGAGGTGTATGTACAAATGTCGATAATTTCCAGTTTTCGAATCATATTAATGGATATAAATAAATAAATAAAAACTTGGCGCACGGCCTCCTTTACAACTTGAACCCTACACCATGGTCCACGTCTTTTAGAATACCAACGGAACACAGACGCACATGTTGGGGTTCCCATTTCGTGCTCTAGCAGCATTTTGCCTTCTTTCCTCCGCCTTTTTCCGAAGAAACCTGGCCTTCTCTCCCTGAGTGTACGGTGTGGCCAGCCAGCGCATCGGCGTGGTCCCTGCGCCCTTGCATCCCTCGAACAGACTGAAAGCAGCGTATGTCGCTGAAGCGGAAGCGATCACCGTCATCTGTGATTGCACGCGCTACTCCC
>QLOS01000216.1:0-19523 GCA_003313725.1 Russula sp. MG48 | reverse complement strand
CAGGCATTGGCCGCTTCTGAGAGATTGAGTGCAGAATCTCCAATGGACCGCCCTCGAACGGTAACATTCCTCTCCCGACGAGTAGGACCCAGAAGAGAGTCCCCAAAGAGTATAAATCTGTTCTGTGGTCATCCGAAGTTGTTTCCATGCTGCCGGTTTGTTCTGGGGACAGATAACAGAGAGCCTCTTTCACTTTTGACTTGTTATCCTCTGCTAGGCCATCTGCCTGAATGACTAAGGAAGATGGTCCACCAAACATCTCCAAGGAGACAGAGCGGTTCCCATAGTGAACGAGACGCACGACGCCAGAATGAGCATTGATATGATACGCATTCGCGCGTACTAGAAAGAGATGGCGTGGAAGCTCGAAATGGCGCCGAGGAGGTCATGATAGGTGATGAGCGTACCTTCTCTATGCACTATCCCCAACCTGATAGAAATTACGTCAGTTTGACTCGGACGGGGCTAAGATCGAAGGCGCCCGTTCACCTGTGCAGATTCTCTAAGCAATGCGTCGCTTGTATCGCAAATCTGTGATGGCGGTTGGCTAACAGGAGATGATTGAGGGGAATAATACTCACTCAAGAAACGTTGCAAGATCCATAGTATCCGTGCTTTCGGTGTCTCTTAAAGCGCCGTCATCATCGACATCATTCATGAACACGTCTGCCTGCGACGTGGAGAGACGCGACAAGGGAGGCTCTGCGAGGAGTAGGGCATTAATTCGAGACAATGGAAGGTAGCGGCCAAGCAGGTTCGGGCCGGGATGAACGAGAAGTAAGACTACACAGTCTCCGTTCGAACGTGAAATGGAGACAAAGTCGATGAGACGTAATGTGGTGCTTAAGGCTTCAGGGGACGTCTGCATCCGAGCAAGACTAAGTGGACGTTAGTCTGTAACGATAGGAGGGCGAGGGTGAAGACGTACATGTGAGCCTCTCGTTGAAGACACACCGCCGCGTTTGTATGTGCAGGTGCAATCTTCGCGATAACATTTGAGCCATCCTTCAAGCTGCTTCCTTCAGCCAGTTGTGTCAAGCTTCCTGTATCCTCCCATGGTATTGCCTTTCGTCGCCTGTGAGTTCCTGCAGAACAAGTAACAACCTAACGTGCCGACCTTTTCGAACACATAGCCGGGAACAGAGAGTATAGAGTCTCTAAAATAGAGAGTAGGGAACGACGGAGGAACATATTTTCGGCGAGTTTGAGAGGTCGCTGGGTCCGCGCGGGGGACCGCGAAGCCATTTTTCTCCATTAAGCGCTACGCTGTTCGCGCGCGGGCGAGAGGAAAGATTGAAAGAGGGAAGGATGATGCCGTTGCGAGGCCAGTACGGACGTGAGAGAGGACGAATGAAATGCAAGTTAAGTATGATATTGAACGATTAATGGGGACGGATCGAGCATGATCAACGGCAAGTATCCGCCTCAGGCCGCCAAGAATGGCGTGGTCACTGTGTCGAGGGAGGTCTAGATTCAGACGAAGCTTACGCCTATCGAATGTAATGAAATACAGTAATGTAACTCTATCCTACTGAGCTCCGAGTCTCTCGGTCAGCCAAGTTACAACGAAATGATGCCGACATATGGAGCGGAAAAAGAAGACGGCAGTGTCTTGGTCCTCTTCTCAGAACGCACCGCGCTCTTTTCAGCGCCTCTCATACCAGTGGCTCAAGATCTGCGTGAAGCCCTTACTGACTCATATATATCAACTAAGACTAAAGAGACGACACCATGCTACGTCATCACAGCATAACCCTTCCCCGGCATTCTCCGGCCATTCCGGAGTTCCGGTAGTCTCCACAGATTCCAGATTCCCATGTCATCCATCTCAAAGTACCAAGTCGCCCACGGGGAGAGCTGTATTCACCATACAGTTTTTATCGGATAGGTAAACAAAGTAACAGTACCACAAATAGTGACAAGGAAGGGTCTCATGAGGTCACTACGTGCATCTATGTTAGCCCTGTGTTTAGGGAGCGACTTAAGGTGACTTACTGTAACTGGCAGGATCAATATGATCAGGTAGTTCTGGCACAGCGACTTCAAATCGCGACTGGATGGCACCCATCACTTGTTGGTCCGCCTCGGACGACACAAAGGTGATCGCAAGCCCCTTGGTTCCGAAACGCCCAGCACGCCTGGTGAGGGTAGGTGTTCAGACGGTAACGGAGATTCTGCATGACAATGCGTACCCAACACGGTGGAGATAACTGTCAGCATCAGGAGGACAGTCATAATTTACAACGATGTTGACACGTTCCACGTCAATGCCTCGTCCGAAGATATCAGTTGCGACAAGGATACGCTTTTCGAATGCTTTAAAGGCAGTGTAACGCTTGATACTATTACCCCAGACATGAATGTCACGAACATATGACAGCTCACTTATCAGTTACGTACCGTTCCTCTTGGGCCAACCCCGAGTGGATGCTGATACTCGGGAAATTGCAAGATACAAGAAGCTTATCCAATTCAATGGCACGGGCGACCGACTTCACGAAGATGACAACCTCGAGATACGTTGAGGAATTGTGATAGGTGGTAAAAGAATGTCTCTACCTGGTTAAATTCAAGGGTGTCGAGTAGATCATTTAACTTCCTGTTCTTGCTAACTTCCTCCAATTTGACGTAGTGTTGTTGCAGGCCGTGAAGAGTCAGCTTTGTTTCGTCATCAACAAAAATTTCAAGGGGCTGTAAACGCGGTTAGGGGAAGGGGGAACCCGGTCAACATAAAACAACATACATTAGCCATGAATTTTTTGCACGTTACTCGAATCTCCTTCGCCAACGTAGCACTGAACATCATGACTTGCTTGTGGTGGGGTGTCGCACGGAAGATCTCTTGAACATCGCGGCGCATGTCTAGTAGGTGATGTCGAGGTGAGATAAAACGCCGAAACGGAACAGGCCAACGAGAGGGTATAAGGGCAAATAAATCGCGTAAAATGAAAATAAAGCAATCGAGTCGTTGGCGCTGCCTGCCGTTGGTCACAAATCTCGTCCCTTGTGCGCGCGATGACGTCGACCTCGAAGTGCCTTCTTCTGCCTCGGTCGAAGTCCCTCACCCAGATACCCTAAATTGCAACTTGATCCAACGATCCAAACCCATGGACCGAATCCCGGATCGAAGGCGAGGCACGCACGATAGGTGCATGACAGACAACATGGATAATGAAGAATCTTTCCACCGATGAATGGACCAACAGAAAGTGGGGGGAGAGGTACGAGTTTGAAGTTGGGTGACTAACCGAGCTGTTCGAGCATCTTGTCGCACTCGTCCAACACGAAATGCTTCACGTTTTTTGCGTCCAAAACCTTGTCTCGAACAAGTGCGTTCAGGCGACCGGGGGTTGCCACAACGATGTGAGGGCATTTAGACTTGTCTTTGAGTAGCTCCGCATCCTTGGACACAGGAGTACCACCGAAGAACGTTCCAACACGGACGTCCGGCATATACTTCGCGAAACGCGTGTACTCGTTCTTGATTTGGTATGCGAGTTCGCGGGTGTGACAGAGAACAATGACAGAAACTTCGCCATTAACGGGTTCCAGCTGCTGAAGTGTTGCCAATACGAAGACTGCTGTCTTGCCGTGACCAGATTTTGCCTGACAGAGGACGTCCATCCCGAGCACTGCCTGAGGAATGCACTCTTGTTGGACTAATAAAGCTTTTAATATGGGCAAATGCACGAAAGAAAGAAAAACCCACCCTCTGAGGGATGTTCAAAACCAAGGTCACTTATGGCACGGAGCAGCTCAGGCTTCAGCAAGAAATCACTTCGTGGTTGTCAATACGGGCAATACGCGAAAGGGACAGGAACTGACCGGAAACCAGTCGAATGGATACCAGAGAAGTTCTTCTTATCTTTGTCGTCGTCTCCTGTCGCGCCGCCGCTTGCAGCCAAAGTAGCGCCGTTCGGGACCACGTCGGTCTCGTCTTCATAGTCAATGAGCTCGTCATTATCGTGTGAACTCATTTTTTAATTCTCGCCAGAAAGATGTGGAGGATAGGGAAGAGCAAAGAGAAGTGTGCCAAGGAGGGGGGGTGGGAGTCAACCGCAAAGAGTGCAAAGGATCGAGTCTCGCGTCTTGAAAAAACAAAGCCACACAATAACCAATCACAACCAAGTTCCAGGCTCGCGAGCCTGGACCGGATCGGTCCGGGCCCGGCCTCAGACCGGCCGTCCCGCTTGTTAGTTTGGCCAGCTTCTGGCCCCTGATTGCGCCTTCAAGTTCTTCCTTATAATCAGAGGTTAGAATCTCACCACATCACTCGCCGCAATGGCGGTAATACCATGTCAGGTGGAGACGATCCCCAAACGTCTGATATTTCTTGTTATAATCACTTCGGCCACCCTGCCGGGTTGACGCACAATCGGCAACTTTACCGGGCGGGTTCAAAAAAAACCATGCCGCACATTTTGCCAAGGCGTCTACCTCGCGGTCTTTAGGGCAGAGCATCATCTATACCTCCTCTCTAGTCCTGGGCCATGTCGCAGCAGTCCCGGGGATATCCATTTTGGTTAGTGACTTGAGTGTGAACGCGTTGCGTAACGCTGACGCCGTTCACTGATGCGCCATTTCGACAGGCTCGGAGGTCAGTACCCTCAGTCCGGCGCGTCGATGTCCTAACGAAATCTCTCCATCTTCCAGGAGTTGCAGCTTCTTGTACGCGGTCTTGTCGTTTACACAGTTCACCCCACTGAACACCAAATTGCTCAGTAGCAGCGTGCTGCACGCATCCACTTGACCTGACCAAAGTGTCAGCCGTCCTGTTTGCGTGAGACTTCCCGATTCTGAATAAGATTCTTCAGCCGAATGCAGACTTTCAAACCTGTACCCGGAGCCAAATCCATATCAGCCTTAGCAATCCTGCGTGCAACTATAGTCAAGTCCGGGGTCCGCAGCCTATACACTGGCGTAACAGCATCAATCCTGCGGCAGATGACATATTCCCTTGTGCGGCTGGGAAGCTACGAAAAGATGAAGTTATCCTTATCAAGAGATGGGCATGCTTCTTCTTGGCGGCTGTTGGCGGCTGCTATGGCTGCTGGCGGTTTGGGAGGCGTGGCTGGCAATCCTGCAGGTACACTTTTCTGCCTGTGCCGGCTAGGAATGGGTTGAAAAGGAGCTCCCGTCTCTAGATGTCCTGCTAGTTCGAATGACTAGTGATATCTTACGTCCGCCCGAGAAACGGTACAATTATTCGAATGCCTTCACCGGACTGGTCAGTTTGGTGAGATCAGAGGGCGCGAGGGGCTTGATGCGAGGCGTTGGAACTAACACAGTATGTCAAACGCTCTCGGCGATAGTTGTCGTGTTCTTAAAGTTTTCTCCAGATAAGAGCTATATTGATGAACGTGCGTGGTTTTTGCTGGGGTCAATAATTCTTCTCACATAGTCTATCTCTTAGGGATCCCAAGTGGGCTCGTAAGTGGACTCAACCAACTCCTGCGCAAGGCCCTGACCCTCTTGGGTTAGCTATGACTTTTTCAAGTCCAAACTCATGCACCGTGTTGTACCCGTTCTCAACATCAAACTAAAAGACAACATACTACTGCATTCGGCAGCTAGCTGCTTGGCGGGACTCGTTGCCACCAGTAAGCCCCAACCTCCCGGCCCTAGACCCTAACTAATCGATGTAGCCGTCTGCGCTCCTGCAGACGTGCTGAGATCGCGTCTCATGTCGCAGGTGAGTCTCTACTATTTCCACCTAATCATGGATTTGATCCGACCCTACCACCAGAGCGGGAACACAGGTCTCATGGGGATTCTTAAGCGTTCAATGCGTGACGAAGGTCCTAGATTTTTATTCAAGGGTTGGACACCTGCATTTGTTCGGCTGGGACCCAACACTGTCCTTCTCTTCGTGTTTTTTGAAGTACGTCTTTCCGACCTTCGTAAAGCGACGGCGCCTTATTCTTATTCTTCTTTCCCCAAAGCAACTTAAGAAAGGGTGGGACGCTATGGTGCCCAAACTCTCATGACCCCTCTTCTCATTGAAGAAACCGCAGCCTTATCTAACTGTCGACACAGGCAGTCTTATCTCCCCTTGTGGGAATTCTGGATTCACTACTACCCTCGTAGACACATACCCTACACTCCTGTAATAGAATGACAACGAATGCATGACCACTCCTCTCTGTCGCCGGATTTTGTTCACGTGCAACAGTGGTTCAAATCACCTGACTGTATAAATTGAGATGTCAATCACACACTGGCAAGCCATGATCAGGCATAGACCCTGTCAATTCCCTCAAGCGGTGGGAAAACATAGTGGCATCCTCAACGAGGATCGATTCAAGTAACAATGGAAGTATTTCGTCTACTATCCCGTGGGGGCGTAAATTTCGATAAACAGAGGTTCAAGAGCGAGGTCAAGTTGTTCAGCGTGAGTTTCTATCTACATCGACCATCTGCTCCCGCATAATTTCAGCAGGGGTCTTCTCATCAAAACGCCAAGAGCAAGGAAGCAGAGAGACTCAAGGACGGTGAGCTGCCCGCTGAGCTGGACTTTTTCAAATACGCTACGGCCGGCGCTCCGAAACGCAAACCCTCTCGGTCTGACGGAGAAGACCACGTAACGAGGAAGAGACGCAGAAAAGAAGAAGAGGTTGATGGCAAAAATGCCAACGCCGAAGATGAGGAAGACAGTGACAGCGACGTTGCCGAACAGGGCACCGATCCTCCAATGCCCAGACACCGAGTGACTGCGAAGGGGGCTAACGTCCCCGAACGCGCAGATACGTTCGAAGAACTTCGGAGCCGTTATCACATTCATTCGCAATTGATGGTTAACCTAAAGCGGTATGGCTATGAGCACCCCACCGGGATCCAGTCGTCTGGATGTCCGATACTACTCGAGGTGAGCGGTCCGTTTGTTTCGGAGTGGTTCTCGGGCTAACGTTTGCAGTCCCGCGACTTGGCTGCGATATCCCCTACAGGCACAGGAAAAACGCTGTCCTATCTCCTGCCAATCATGACCCTCCTTGAAGCTCCAATATCACGCTCCAAGACAAATGCTGGAACAGGCATTCGCGCGGTTATTCTGGCGCCAACGCGCGAACTCGCACACCAAATCTATAATGAATGCTTGAAACTTGCTCAAGGGAGAAAGTGGCGCATTGTACTATTCAGCAAGGCGACTGCTGCTACACTTGCAGATAAAAGTGTGCAGGACAAAGTTGGCACGTCTCCATCCGATTGCTTTTGCGGGATCGGCGCTGATACCGTATGGTCAGACGTGGTAATTAGTACACCCTTGCGGCTCGTGTCGTCGCTTCAATCAAGCCACCTTTCATTGCACAAGTATGTTCAAGCCCACGTACCCGCGTCAGCCTTTGAATTTTCTAATACAACTGCTTGGGTAGTGTTCGTCACGTCATCATAGATGAGGCCGATAGGATGCTTGACCAGGAGTTCCTTGTTCAAGTGCAGGAGATTCTGGCGGCCTGTACGCATGAGAGCCTCCAAAAGGCAGTCTTCAGCGCTACCCTGCCTGCGGGGGTGGAGCGTGTCGCACTGGATATGCTTCGGGATCCTATCCGTGTCGTTGTGGGCCTTAAGTGCGTTCATTTTTTGTTGTAGGTCTTCCGCACGTCCTCACCTCGCCCGCCTCTAACAGAGACACCCCTCTGCCCCTCATAGCACAATCTCTCACATACGTGGCCGACGACCACTCAAAGCTTCCCACTTTACGCGCATACCTCTCACAACCATACAACCCCCCGGTCCTTATATTTACCTCATCGCAACCTCGTGCGACCTCTCTTGCTGAGGAGCTCGTTTTGAACGGAACTCCCAATGTCGACTGTCTCCATGCAGGGATGACAAAGAAAGAGCGTGATGAGGCAGTCAACCGAATGCGTCTGGGAGAGAGCTGGGTTATGATCAGCACAGAAGTGATGGCACGTGGTATGGATTTCAAAGGCGTCCGGGAGGTCATCAATTATGATTTCCCTCGAAGCGTACAGAGTTACGTGCACCGTATAGGTGATTGTGCTTCTAATTTGTCCCGCCAGATCGGTTCTGACATACTTTAGGTCGTACTGGCAGAGCAGGCCGGGAAGGGAAGGCGGTGACTTATTTCACTGACGAGGACGCACCCTATCTAAAATCGTCAGTAGACGTCTCTTATCTATGCGATACTCTACTAAGAAAGGATATTGTAATAGCATTGCGAATGTTCTCCTCCAGTCGGGTTCACCTGTGCCAGAGTGGATACTAAAACTGCCCAAGCCATCAAAGCTGAAGCGTAAACAGATGGGGAAGGTGAAGCGCGCGGAAGCTGTCAATCCTGCGCGCAGGATTGGAAGAAACGACGCAATCAGGAAGCGGTGAGGTCTCATTATTGCCATTCGGAATCATAGAAGTTTGACGGCTGTGTCAGTGATATGATTGCTGGTAGTCAGCGAAGAAAGGAGAAGGCTCAGCGAGAACGGGAAAGGTTACAATCGCGTTCCGAAGCGTCGGGGGACGATGATGGGGGGGAGTAGTACAATACTGTACTTTAGAACACACAGGCATTGTTGGCCTTCTTCTAACGCGGTGTCACGTGAATGTCGGACCGAGGCCCGGTGAAGGGGAAAGTGCCACCAACGCTATGCACGGGGGCTAACAAATCACCCTTCCTGCTCGCAGCTGACTCGGTACTACAACAGGTAGGTGTTTGCGTGGACCCTGCTATTGTCCGCCATTCTTGTCGATCGATTGACCAATCGGAGCTGGGTGTCTGTTATTGGGTGCTTTCTAGTCTCCGTTGCTGACATTACCATTACAGAAGATAGTGGTTCCGTAATTAAGTGCTGTGCTGTCCGTGACCTTTACCGTTCGAAGTACCGACCGTACCGTTGATTACGTGTCGCTGAAGCGGTTGCGATAGAGGCCGCGGAGCTTGAACAGCAAGACCGCGCGAGGTGATCTCCTAAAGAGGGTCCATGAGGCATCGTTTCCGTGATCATAGAGAGGCGTAACTTTCCCGCGAGCTTCACGCTGAACCCCCCACCAGCGTACAAGAGGATGGGCAGAGAAATTCAAGATCGCACTTGGCTTCTTAGATCTCCTGGATTCTATCATCGCTTATACATTATATGATATGCCCGCTACTCGCAATGTCAGACGTTTTCCCTATAGCCCCCAGACGATGCTGGTGTCGTCGAGTGGGGGACGTGTGGGTAAGTGATGTGCCCAATTTGGGAATTGTTGGCGTCTGTTAAACACTCGAGGCCTGTTTACCCTTTTAGGAGATTGCATAGGTGATGGACTGCTGCAATCCCGCAGAACCGGACTTGATGACCTCCTCAGCCACGTTCCTAATACCGTACTTCGTTCCGAGCCAAACCAGCAGTCCTTTGTCCTCCCCGCGTCCGCGTCCGCGCCCGGCCCCGTCCCGACGTCTGTTCCCGCCATCCCATTCACGGCGGACGCAGCCATCGCGCTCGCCACAACCGAAGACACATCCGGCATGCGAGCTCAGACCGCCGCACCGGCTGGGACCCCGCGCACTTGCATCCGCGCTCGGTCGGCGGCCAAGAGTCCTTACGACCGTGTCAACTCTACCACGAAGCTCAACGCGGATCTCGACGACATCATCAAGAACTGTCCCGCCGTGGACGTCCTCCTCGGCGGCTACGCTACTTCCCGCAGCTCCACTCACAGCCGCGGCCGCGACCAAGAGCACGTCTCTCGTCCGCCCAATGCGTTCATGGTCTACCGCTCCTACGTGTGGTTCACCAAGCAGCTCCACAACAACGACGAGAAGAACCTCAGCTGCGTCAGCAAGCTCGCCGCCGAAAGCTGGAAGGACATGAGCGACCAGGCTCGAGCTCCGTTTCACAGGATCGCCGCAGAGGCCAAGCACAAGCACGCGGAACTCCACCCGGATTACAAGTACGCTCCCGCGTCTCGCGCACAGAAGCCGACCAAGCCGACGAAGAAGAATGCCCAGACGGCATCAAAGGCCCGGGAGAAGAAGGCCAAGGCGGTCGCCGCATCCACGAGGGAGCGCCCTGTCCTTTCACCGGCGTTGAAAGGGGTGACAAGGACTGGCGCGGGCTGCCCCAAGTCGTTGCCCGTCGCTGCTCGTCCTACATCCCCTGGTCCCGCGCCCACCGATGAGCCCCTCGTCCTTTCACCAACGCCGAAGAGAGCGACACGGACCGACGCGGGGACCTCCAGCTCCCCGCCCATCCGCGCCGCCCCCACATCGCCCGTCGCAGCTTGCACTGACGAGCACTTGGTCCTTTCGCCGCCCCTAATCAGGGGGATGTGGACCGCCGCGTGGACCACCAGGGCCTTGTTCTATGGTGAACCCCCCGACTCTCCCTCGCCGTCCTGGTCCACTTCCTCCTCCTCTTCAACGGCACTTTCCACCCCTGAGCTGCGTCCGGTATCCTCCCGCGAGCTGGGGTATGTTTGGGACTGCGATCTCCCGGGTTACCCTCCGAAGCCCCGCTTCTGCGCCCACCGCATTCCCAGCCCTGCCATTTCTGAGCTGGAGCTGGAACCGTCCCTCCTGGCCGAATGGCCAGATGTGAGTTCACGTCCAACCTTTCTTACTTTTGGCAAAACATTGATCCTTTTGCTTTGCTGCTCTCCTGTTGCTGCTACAAGAAATACGCCGAGGCCGAGTCGTACCATGACCTGCAGCCCAGCGCGCTCCTTTTCTGCGAGGACAAGGATCCCAACACGCAGGTCGTCATCCCCCCTCCCACGTGCGAGGACGTTGACTACAGCCGTTTCATTTCTGGAAACCCCGATGCAAAGCTCTTATCGCCCACTTTGACTGTTTCTTACGCGGATACCCTCACCTTCGCCCCCTCCACGAAAACTATCCACGGCGACTTCGATTCTTCGCCATCGACCATCTTCGACGGATCGATGCTCACCATGCTGACCCTCGGTCCAGATCCCGTCGTGGTCCAAACGGGTATATACGATCTGAATGACGACCCCGTCGTCGCTTCTGGGATTTACTAAAGTGGGGTTAGTAGGTTTTACCCCTTTAATTACCCGACTACTGCGAAGTGTCCGGAGCTGATTGCGCCGGCATACGCCACGTCCTGTCAATACCCCTTAACTGGTCTGCTGTATTGGTGTCATCGATCTGTACGATCACCCTTCCACCAGGAATAATGTCCTGTTTCCCTACTTGTACAGATCCATTATCATGTTCTAGCCCAAGTCATATCGCTTGTAAATCAGCACCTTGCCTTCCTATTCGAGGACGCATCGATCCTGTATAATAATGCAATAAGGTATTCCCAATCCCCCATTACTTTTTGGTTTTCTTCACCGCGGCCTCCTTGGGGCCGCTCTTTGGCCTCTTTGCTTGGATACTGGGCGCTACGTCTTCTATCGAGATACGCCCTGCGGCAAGCTCCACCTTGAGCCACTCCTCACACTGCTCCTTTGGCTCCCCGGGGTGACCGAGCTGCCACTTGACTACCTCGGCAAGCACTTTGCCCGTCCACTGACCTGGTCTGGGCGCGCCGAGGATTTGTACGATCTCACGTCCCTGCGGTCAAGTCAAGGCGTCATGTCGGGGACCCCGCGACAGCACATCACAGTAACACGGCTTACGTCGAGAATCGGCTTCGCGTCTACATCCTCTTGTAGTCCCAGCTCCTCGACGCGACTTGCGAAGCGGTTGTACTTTTCAATCACTTTGGCGGCAACGTCGACTGCGGCCCAAGCTTCCTCAGCGTTTCGGAAGGTGATGATTAGCGTGAGTGGTCCATACCGTTGAAGTTGTCCTCTGGGACATCATACAAGCCAACGAGTTCTTGAATGAGGGCGAAGACCAACGACGTCGTCCAGTGCGCCCCGATAAGGGCGTCGTGAACCAGTTTGTTGCGGAGGAGCAGGCCTTGGACAAGCATCTTAGCTGGCTTGGAACGATGGAGAGGATCGGCACAAACCTATTGCAACGCGAGTCTTGAACCTCTCATCGTCAACATCCGGCGACTTGAGTAACTCGGACGCCAGGAAGAGCGCAGGGATGCCATCCAAATAGTGGTTCTTTGTTCCGACCTTCAAGCCTTCACGGATCACGGCTTCGACAGCCGAGCGGACCTTTTTCTTTTCGTCCACGTACGTAATGCCCTTGTAGGGCGTGAGTGCGCAAGCCAAGTATAGCCGCGAAATGACTGAGGTTGACGAAGAGAGCTCAGATAAAAGGAGTGGATGAATCGGTGGGTGGGGGAAAAGTGCGGCATCGGGTCGAAGGAAAGTCTGAAGGATAGATGCGGCTGCTATGGCAAGCGACGCAGATGAGGGCTGCGAAGAGAGGGTCGATGCGACGGCTGGTGGTATGTGGAAGACGAGGGGGAACAAAGATAGGGCATCAAGTAGACGAAGTGACATCAGGGGGTTCCGGCCTAGATAGACCTCAGACGACATCGGGAACATTCATGACGTTGTCAAGTATCGTACCTCCCATCATCTTGTCCAGCTCTTCTCCCACTCGTTCCCGGGTTATCTTTTGCAATAGAGCTGCCTGGACTCCACGAACGCCACCATGTCAGACGGATCCAGCACTTTTCACGCCAGAACGCACCTGGATCTCACCATCACGGGCTGACTCCTGCAGCTCCGACACGAGTTCAAACCCGAACCGGCTGGCAAATCGAACACAGCGGATAACCCGTAAGGGATCATCTAGGAATGTCTGCTTTGGTGGAAGGGGAGTCCGGATGGTCCCATGTTTCAAGTCGTCAAGGCCCTGAAATCATCAATGAAGCGATCGATCTATGTGCGGGAAAAAGGGCTACTTTATTGCAATGATCTTCGATAGACCTCGTATGCACATTGTAAAAGAGCGAGTTTATGGTGGTATCCCGACGCAAGGCGTCTTGCAATGGCGTGCCGAAGGTCTAGAACTGGTTCAGCACGCCGCAAGGTAGGCGTTTAACAACACTCACAACTTGCGTCGGTATGCGGCTGTCATCTGCATATGCCTCGTCCCGCAGATTCACAAAATCGAGATCAAGGCCTAGAACAGTGGTCTTGGCAGTTTCTAGATGTTTCGACTGCCCAGGGTTACCCTTCACAACAGCAACGGACTTGACGGGGAGATGCTTATGCCTGCTAGCGAACTTTGTGAACTCGAGAGCGAATGCGTGTCCCGTCATGTTCTCGAGTGCAATATCTATATCGTGACTGTCGGACCCTAAAAGCTGCAAGTGGTCAATGCTCATTCGACAGTCGAAACAGGATCTCCCCCACCTTATCCCGCACCCATCCTCCTGCAATGCGGCAAGCAGTATGCATGCCCTTTTCTGCGAGGTGCCTCGTGCAATCGTCCAAAAGGACGCAAAGCTGTGACTCGACATCTGTGAGACGGATTTCTAGGCGCTCTGGGATGGGAATTGGATTGCGTTCGATATGAGTGTGCCGAAAAGAAACAGAACGAGACATGATGTGTATCCGTGGTGTGCACCGTAGCCTTCGAAGCAGTAGCCTTCGAAGCAGCATACGGTTATTAGGTTATGAGTCACGAGACAACGTACTAGTACAACTGTGCTTTCCTCCCACGGTATCATGTCATGATGGTAGTCCTTTCATACGCTGATTGCTATGATAGCATATTCTACGGTGTCATCTCTCTTTCAGTGTGCTTCTTCCAGGACCTAATCTCTCCATCGCCGCATCCTGATTTGCAAATATAGGGCTTCCAGAGACCCTGGGCCGTACGTCATTTAGTGTGACCCTACTGTACGCACTGCTGGAGGGGACGGAGGGTATCGCACTTCCATCTACAAGCTCTAGTGAAATCTCGTCCGCCTGGTTGTATGGGCTGCTCGTGCGCAGGTGGTCGATTTTACTATTGCCTCATCTAGGCAGATATCCGGATACAGTACATGGACCCTGACCCTGGGCAGGAAAACATGTTTAGGACTTTGATTGCCTACCCTCGACCCGAGCCCACGCACATCTGGCACAGCGTCTCTGCATCCTAGGGTGAGTAAGGCCCGTGTGGCCATTCAGTGATGACTGTCCCGGGCGCGTATTATAAAATGCTATCCCACGAATCTAGATATAGTCGTGATACAAGCCCAAAGCAATGTCCCGAGAGCTACAGATTATCTACGGTACTTCCACGGAAAGCAAGGCAAATGCAAAGCGAGTATAGGAATATCAGTGACGTATCATATCTAGTGGGTGACTGGTGCCATGTGAAGGACACTCTGTATCCAGGTTACTACATCGTACATCTCGGCGCCGTTGATGGTATGGGCAAGTCCCTCGTACCGCTTGAAGGTTAAGAAGGCCGTCGGAAGACGTAGGACGTCGCGTAAAAATGCCATAGCCTCCTCCGAGTAATACGTTGGTATCTCGGTATCGTTCTTGCCGTGGCCACAGAAGATTGGAAGGGATGGTTCTGTATGAACGATTTGCTGCAAGCAAATGATGTTCAGGCCCTCGTCACATCAGCACTAGATGGTTGGTACTGACCTCACGCCCCCTGTGGGGAATCCAACCCGATAGGCTGATTACACCACCGAGCTCATGCAGGGTCGTCAGAGCGACAAGAAGGCTGAGGGCTGCTCCTTGACTGAAGCCCATAAGGATGATGCGACGGGGGTCGGCACCACGATGGACTTCGGCCTGGATCAATCCCTCCACACCGGTGACAGAAGACGCAATGCCAGCATCGTCCCACTCATCATAGCCTGGAGGGAGTGATCGGATGTCGAACCAACTCGGACGGTGGTGGCCGGCGTTCAAAGTAACTGGCCTAGAAGGGCTGCGGGAGCTAAGAAGTCAGGGCGGAAAGAGGAGGCGTGTTTAGAAAACGTACGCCTGAGGTAGGACCCATTCAACGTTTGGCAGCTGCCCTGCCATCCGTTGGATCATACCATACCAAGCAACGTTAGTCTGCCCGAGTCCCTGGACATGGATTAGCAAGGAAGGTGAGTACGGAGTTCACAGAACGAGTATAAAGGGCGATATACATGTAAAAATACGACCGTCGCTGTTCGTTGCGTGGTGGCAGGAATTCTTAGCGGGGTGCCCATAGGCATCGATCGTCTTGCGTCACACTAATTTCATTGCAACCGCTCGAGCGTAACAATATTTATTACGACCCGGAGTGGACACAGCCCCGAGCAGTGTAACATGATACATATTGAGGTTTCCGTCGTTGCGCAGTCCCAGTGTCAGTGCCAGCGAGTGCTGCGCTGATGGAACGAACGGGACTTCGAGACGACGGGGTTAGGTGTGTGTGAAAAGGCACGTGAACGGGAAGGGGGGAACTGGATGAGGTAATTGGAAAGACTAGCGAACAACTCGCCGCATCGAGAGCACCGTGACTGCATTGCGCTACACTCTTCCTCCCTCTCCTTCCCGTCAGCCACCGCCTTCCCCTTTAACGCTCTGCAGTGCCCCATATACATACTTTCCTTTTACTAATAATGGGTAATATGTCTTCTTGCTGCGAGTCTTGCTGTACGTGCGTTCGTCAAAGCATTTCGCCTTACGACTGATCTCTTGGCGCTCTTCGCTTGGTGTTTCAGTCCGGTCTCGTAATTCCCAGTCGTATGAGCCCCTGTTACTAGAGAATGAGCGAGAGGCAGTGGCTGACCTCCTCCAGTACCTCGAGAGTACGTACCTATCTCCTTTTTCCAGGTGCCCGAAATCCTCCTCACCGCCTTTATCCTTTCTGAAGACCGGACGACGACAAATTTCTTCAGTGGCTCTCCACTCTCCGCGCTGACCACACTCTCCTTTTCCGACAATGTCGACCTCCAGCGCAGCGCGGCGCTTGCCTTCGCTGAAATCACTGAGAAAGAAGTCCGGCCTGTTGGTCGCGACACGCTCGACCCCATCCTTTTCCTTCTTTCCAGCCATGATACAGAGGTGCAACGGGCTGCCAGCGCCGCCCTTGGTAATTTGGCCGTAAATAGTGGGTCTGAACCGCGGATTTCAAGGACCGTTAGCTAACAGTACCGAATTAGCCGAGAATAAGTTGCTCATTGTCAAGCTGGGCGGGCTCGAGCCTCTCATTCGCCAGATGCTCAGTCCCAACGTCGAGGTGCAATGCAACGCTGTCGGATGTGTTACGAATCTTGCCACGCACGGTATGCCTCTCTCCTCACGCTTTCATGAGAAATTAAGATGTTTTTCGTAGACGACAACAAGACGAAGATTGCCAAGTCAGGCGCTCTTGTCCCTCTCACTCGGCTGGCCCGATCCAAGGACATGCGCGTGCAACGAAACGCGACAGGAGCGCTACTCAACATGACACATTCAGGTCCGTCTTATGTTCCGACTACGTTCTTAAGGTAGTTGACCAACGCCCATATTCCAGATGAAAACAGGCAGCAACTTGTCAATGCTGGCGCCATTCCCGTCCTTGTGGGTCTGCTCAACTCTACCGATACAGACGTTCAATATTACTGTACAACTGCCCTGAGCAATATCGCCGTCGACGGTGCGTGTGATATCACCTTGCCTAAGCGTAATGGCGGAGTTTGTTGATAAGCCCCATTTGGAATTGGTCAGGCTCAAACCGGAAAAAATTAGCACAAAGCGAGCCCAAGTTAGTGATAAGCTTAGTGCTGCTCATGGAGAGCACAAGTTTGAAAGTACAGTGCCAGGCGGCACTTGCATTACGGAATCTCGCGAGTGACGGTGCGTGTTTCTCCGTCCTCGTGCCTGCCGGGGCGTTAAGTTGTTTATAGAGAAGTACCAACTTGAGATCGTCAAGGCGGATGGCCTACATCCCCTTCTTCGCCTTTTGCAGTCCACCTACCTTCCCCTCATCCTCTCCTCCGCCGCCTGTGTGCGGAACGTGTCTATTCATCCTCAAAACGAGTCACCGATTATTGAGTCCGGATTCTTGCAACCGCTCATTAATCTCCTCTCGTTCAAGGATAATGAGGAGGTACAGTGCCATGCTATCTCAACGTTGCGTAATCTCGCGGCCAGCTCGGAGAAGAATAAACTTGCGATTGTCAAGGCAGGAGCAGTGCACTCCATCAAAGAGCTTGTTCTAGATGTCCCGATGAACGTGCAGAGCGAAATGACGGCCTGCGTGGCAGTGCTGGCACTGAGCGACGATCTGAAGGGACAACTCTTGGAAATGGGAATTTGTGAGGTGTTAATCCCACTCACGAATTCGCCCAGTTCGGAAGTGCAGGGCAATAGTGCTGCGGCACTTGGAAATCTTTCTTCGAAGGGTTAGGGTTCTATAAGCAGATTGATCCTGATCAATTTCTGACTACGTCTCTTTTGCGTCAGATGGCCGCACCGCATCGGATGACTACTCTGCCTTTAACGATGTATGGGAGAAGCCTGAAGGAGGCATGCACCAATATCTCCATCGATTCCTGGCTAGCCCCGATGCCACGTTCCAGCATATTGCTGTTTGGACTATCATGCAGCTTCTGGAGTCCGGGGGTTAGATTAGGTTTCCTCGATTTTCTGTAAAACACTTGCTAATCTATCTCTCTAGACCCTCAGCTGATGAGCAACATCCGCTCTTCCAGTCTCCTCATACCTAATGTGCGTGACCTAGCCGTCTCACGCTCCGTGACGCCTACGTCGTCCGCTGGAGGGACGCCCCACTCGCAGCGCTCTCAGACGCATTCGTACCAAGAGACTGAGGTAGGCGATGGTCAGGGAGAAATTCAGGAACTGGCGCGAAAGATTCTTTTTTTTGTGGATGGGGAC
This sequence comes from Russula sp. MG48, assembly GCA_003313725.1. Classification (NCBI taxonomy): domain Eukaryota; kingdom Fungi; phylum Basidiomycota; class Agaricomycetes; order Russulales; family Russulaceae; genus Russula; species Russula sp. MG48. The sequence continues at coordinate 1,850 of QLOS01000216.1, read as the reverse complement.
GAGCAGGTGGCACTTGCTAGTTCGGCGCCATCGCACGTGCAACCAGGGTCGTCGGTTGGACGCGAGTCGAACGCCAGTGGTATGGACCACGAAGAGCTGAGGAGAAGTGTACGAGACGCACTGAGTGGTAGCTCCCGAAGCCAGTATCACTGACCTCACTTTGGACCTTTTTCCATTCTCCATGGGAGGCAAGTTCTGGAATGCCTGCTGTGATTCTTTTTCCATGATTATTAAGTCTCCTTCACGTGTGTATGAGTTGTTCGTTACGTTTTTTCTATTGTTTTTCCCGTCGCTAGTTCAGACTATTGCTGTTATCGACTATCATCCTGGTCACTGCGATCGCATGGGTTGTGGGTTCTCTCTGCTCTTAGTTCACATGGGGGATCTAGGTGGGTGCGAATTGAAAGTAGTGGTGGGTTCTACGATGGGCACACAGCATGGATCCAAAGAGACCTTTCTATTACCTTGTGAGGTGGTGAGAGAGTGAAGGGCCTCGGTACCATTGGCCATGTGGCTGTGTCAGGTACTGACACGCGCGCGTTGCCTTATCCGCGGATACTGTATTTGCTCGCCTTTGAGGCCAATTCAAGTTTCCCTTGTTGGTACCAGGCGAGGCAAGGTCGGCACTCGGACTCGCAGGTCCGAGTTCATCTACTACTCTTCCACTTCGTTCCTTCTCTTTGCCCATTGTTCACAATCGCTTTTTCTTATTCGAGTCACATGGTTCATGAATCTGTAATTTTACGGTCGCCAGGCCTGTCTGAGGCTGCCTCGTGTCCATAAGAATCAGACCCTCCCCTTCCCGCCACCATGCTTTTAAAACCACTCGGCGGATATGGCGGCTTCCTTACATATATTTTACCCCCGTTCTTACACCACCCTCCCCTACCTTCTCTTCACTCCCTCATACCTATAAGCGAAGCCCTCGGCTGTGCCTTGGCTTTCTCTCCTCCCTTCTTCTCTTGATCCGCCTTTCGTCGACAGTGTTTTTCTTCTTGTCCTTTCCTTCACACCCTAGACTATGCGTTTCTCGCTCAATACCACTTTCATCCTCGCTCTTGTGAATGTTCTTGTAGAGCCCGTCAATACCCTCCAGAATCAGGCTCCGAAACGGCACCTCCTCAAGCGTGCCACTGACGATTTCCACAAGGTCGCCCTTCGTCACAGTTCTGGCCTCGCGCGTGACCTCCGAATCGCGTTCAGAGGCCTCGGTGTGCGCGCGTCGGCGGGCAGCGGTAACAAGGCATACTGCGTGTCTAATCTTGGAGGTTCGTCAACGGGCAAGTGGTCGAACTCGACTGCCACCGGAGACACTAGCCATAACACGTCAAAGACGGCCAAGGCCACGAGTACGAGTAAGGGTTCCCCAACGCCCACCAGTTTTCCCGGATCAAATTCACAGTCTACCTGGCACCTTGCGCAATCCTACGTACGTTCTTCACTATTTTTGCCTCCGTGCCTTCGGCGCGCCTAAATTTTTTTTCCTGCCCCCTCCCTTCACACAATTCGGGTTGGAATTTGATTCCGCAGTCCGGTGACACGTTTTTCTCGGGATGGGACTTTTTTACCGGAGGTGACCCAACCAACGGGATAGTACAGTACGTGGACCAGCAGACCGCGGTGCGTTGTCAGCAAGCCAGCATTTTACCGCCCGTGTGTTGGTCTCATGACCCATTATATAGCAATCTAGCAATTTGGTCTCTACCAATAGTGACGGCAATGCAATCATGCGCGTCGAGACCACGCCGCAGGTTACGGGCAATCGTCGTTCCGTGCGCATCCAAACACAGTTTAGATTCACCGGCGGGCTTGTCATCATGGACAGCGTGCACATGCCCACGGGCTGTGGG